>JAADXH010000674.1:0-18461 GCA_023337595.1 Globisporangium camurandrum | reverse complement strand
CTACTGCGGCCGTCTGGGGTACTCGGGGTACAACGAAGACACGTCGCCACTGACGATTCGATGGCAGTTGCAGGACGCTGATGCAGTCGATTGGCCGAAGATCCAAACGCTGTTTGAGATCATGGCAGCAACGTTGTTGAATGATTGAATGTTAGGCCAAAATATTACAGAAGCGACACAACTGTACAAGATGTATTAATGTCAGTCCTAGACACTTTTGTTTAGCACAGTGCTAAACACGTTTATGGGGCCAATAAATCAAGTTTGAAAATGTTCGAAGCAATTAATAGGATCTGCCGTGTAATATACCGTACTTTACCACCCTACCAGCAGTACACACTCGTCTGGTGAAATTGCATTTTGATCAATTTAATGAACTCTTCTTGATAGAAAAGTTGTAACAATCGATGCTGCATACATACAGGAAAGTGTTCCAAATGACAAAATAAAATACTACATAATGTACCCCATATACATCGATAGCGTATTGTAACCAGACGTAGTATATAAACCTGCACATGATATGCTACTAACCAGCAGAACCGTTAGTACAATTTGAACCGCGTGAAAAGGCGACAACCTGTCATAAACCAGTGACAAATGAGTTTACCTTAATCAAGAACACCAGCTTTTGCGCATTTTTGGTGCGACAATTAAAACACCCCGTACTCAAAAGACAACGAGAGAAATGCATATACGGCTACAGTATTCCATTACGACACACCTATGCAACATAACAACGCAAAACATGGTGGCGTAGGAGAATACTATATCGTGTGCGCATCTGGACTATGTATGAGACCTATGGTAACTACACATGTGGTGAAATAGATCCCCGATAAACATAATATCCTTGTGTATTCGATGTCTTACCGTTCCACCGGCTTGATTCTCGTACAAATTCTATTGAACAAATAGAATATTGAGTCTAGTTGATAAATGATACAACTCTGTAACTTAGTCAGTCGACCAATACATTGCTCATTTTCAGCATCAAAATCAATGGGTCATTATGTACTATTGTTTACTGATGGTTGCCAATTAATTCGCACCCACCCATGTGATTGGGAGAACTGGTGACGAAGCATCGGGTAGCCTTGTTTGCTTAAATGATGCCCAATTGCGAGCCAAAAAGGTTTCACACGCAACCACGCCAAACGCATGAAATTTCGACGAAAAGAGATGGCTCGCCGTCATGTATGGGTTATCAAGAAATGGCTTATTGAATCAAGTGATGTCGCTTCGACATACAACTAGGTATGTATGACTCTCCTTGACGCTGTGGTAGTTTTGAGCTATAAAATTGGTGAGGATCACTCGCAATCGAAAGAGATGATTGATGTATGATATATGATATATATATTTCAGCGCCGTGATTTGTCGGATTTTGATGTAATCACTGGCAGAATTTTTCTTGATGAGAGTAATTGGAGACCAAGACAACAAAAACTTGACAGCGAGCTGTTTACAAGCTAATAAAAATTGCTATGATTGGCTAACACACAGCGAACGATTTGTGCATTGTAGAGACAAATCGCTCAGAGTGACTTTTCCAGATATTCAAACCCAAGTGATTGAGCACAAGCAATGCCATTTTAGTGGTCGTTCACGGTGTGACACAGATAAGTAAGCGAGTACAGGAATATATCTTCTGTGTTAAGAAAATAGTGTGAAGTATCGTTCTTCTGTAGATAGCGATTTTGTGTAAATTTGTCACACTATTTCAAGTCATTATGTATACATAACTGAACTACTTTGTGCGTACTCATAGTTAACAAAATTTATATACAGTAGTGTTTGGCTTACTCTTTCTAACATTAAGTATGTTGCTACTATTCAGCTATCAGATGGGAAAATTACAAACAAAATGCAATATAAAGGGTACACATAAGACTGACAAACACTGACGTTTATTTGTTATACGCGACTACAGGATATCCCGGGATACATTTTTGTACAGATACATATGCTTCGGACATGTTGTTATTCATACTCATTACTCTTGCAATCAATTAATGTGCTATCGCTTAGGAGCATTCTCGACAGGATTAAATTTAAAAAGTGAAAACGACATAGCTCAACCAATTTGTAAATTTTCATCTTTTCAGGAATTGTGGGTAATTTGATGCATTTTATTTGTCGTTCGAGTATACTTGTGCTGGTAGCAATACGTACGGAGATTGTTCAGATCATATTCGAGCCGATACGAGTGATAAAAAGCGACATCGATACAATTTGCGCATACATATATCGTAACCACCTTATGAGTGTTGCTACAACGAAAATATCTTATTCGTTTTGCATCCAATTGAAATCTTTATGTCGCTAAAAACCTGCAACAAAACTGAAGCATTTATGTAATGGTCTACGTGGCATAGCAATGCCAGAGTCTTGCTCTTCCTCTAATATTATTGCAGGTTGTGCCAAATCGGATCTCGTGTACAAGTAAAACGAAAGCTCGGTTAGAGTAGTAGAGCTACTTATACGCACAAATATAATGTCTTTGTAGCAACGAAATGCCAGGATATTATCAGTGATGCACTAACAGTTCGTCTTTTTGCAAGTTGCAATATTTGTACCGTGCAAGCTTATGCTTTTTATGCATACATGTACCGATTTGTGGAATTATCGCACATCAGCTATTAAACTATTTGCTCTGCACATACGGCGGTCACGACGTTTTTATTAGAGACAAATAATAATAGATAGTAATACTTCAAGATTACTTAACATCGTTAGATTGGTATGCGAGTACGTTGGGATCATATGTATAACATATATTACGTCAGCAAGAAACGATATGTGTGTTTTGAGAATCGCTCATTATACTTTGCACATAAACTTTAGAGTTGACTACAGACATGGATAAATATTTATTGCATTACCAGCACATAGCGGCTATACATAAGTCGCTTTTATCCAAATCGAGCGTTGACGTTAACGTAGCAACCGGTAGCGAAGATAGACTCCTCGAAGATAGAGCACGTATATCGAGATTTGCACATAAACTAGGTTGACAATGAAACGCTTTCGACGGATAACAAAATGTGTACGTCATTGTATTTTTTCTGCATGATAAAATTTATTGATTGCATTCGCATCAATATCAAGAATGCAATTCTTCTGTTGATAACGAAACAAGTTGCTGCAATTTGATCTTTGTATATTGCGATAATCACTGTATTAAATAGATGTCTTATTTGTGAAACACACGCAATTAGCTGTTCAACAAAGTTAACATCCAATACAATATTATGTTCCGTTTAAAACGCTTGCCATCCACACACCGCTTTACCAAAAGCACTTTTAGAGGACTCATGTGAAGTCGAACGACACAATATAGACATAGAACGATGCAGCGTGGTTGCGTCAGACACGGCGACTATCAGACTAGTAGCGACATTTACACCTTTGTATTTATCGCCACAAAAACGAGTTGCATATTACCTTGTGTCAGCAGCATATTCTGAGGCTAAATTAATGTAATGTAACCCAAATAGTTTAAAAGCGTATCGTTTCACACATCGTAGTAAGTGAAAGCATTAGTCGTATATATATTGCGTTGCGATATTCTCTGCACATACAACATTGAGAGGTTTGTAAGCGAACCAGCAAAGGAGCACGCCATATATTCTTTTCTTTCTCAGTGTCCTGACGCCTTCGTTTATTGGCATTCACGTGCCACCACACACATACTAATAGAAGACATGTAATAGTGCGCTTGCATTACAAGATCAAGCTGCTTTAGTCACTGAAACCACTATTGATATAATATATACTCCACGGATGTATCTCCACGACCATGGAGGATACTACAAGAGGACAAATGAGGATGCGTTGTGGTAGCATTTGATCAATTGATACAAACGAGGACATAGAATTACACTACTTGGCTGTTAACATGTTCTCGCTTTGTAACACATCGTGCTTACACTGAGGTATTCACATCATTAGACAGTAGAGCTTTTGTTCCAATTTGACGTTTTTTTACGAGTGTTAAGAACGCAAAAATTGGACAGTTGTTAATCATTGGACACACGATAGTAATAAAACTCGTCGCAACAACATGAGTGGTACCAGAACAGCATCAACTTCATCGTTACATAGAGCAACAGCTCATAACTTGACGTCGTGCGCGCAATATTGACGTCGTCATTGCCAACAATGTGTTATTCGATCAAACATATATTTTGGCACAAATGCGACGACGCGTTATTGACAAAATTACAAAACTGAGCAAATTAAAGAGTATTTTTATTTTCATTTTGCACACACCAAAAATGAGCGACGACATAATAACCGTCTTGTTGGTCCGTCTTGTTGGTACTTACGTAGAACAACATCGCAGCAACATCGCGAACAGCAACATGAGCAGCAAAAGAACAACATCAGCAAATGCAACTTGTCAACAGCAGCAACAGCTCGGAACTTGACGTCGTGCACGCAACAGTGCAGCCGTTATTGTCGGCAAAGCATCGTCGATTGGCGCCCTGAGTCATTCTAGCTTTCAAAAACCATTCGAACATGTGCGCAAACGGTTGCACGTAGAGCAGTTACCGGTTGTGCCTCGTAGTGTACAATCTAAGTTTTCAAGTAAATGCTCATCTGTTGTAGATATGTGTTAGGACCAAAAGGTATTCCTATCAAATATTGACGACATAATCGGGGCGTAACACCACACGATGCCAGCAAATACCTATATACCCAATGGGCAGAAGGTTAGTGTAGCACGTTACCTTGCCGATGAATAAAACATGGTTGATTCTCAAGTTGAATCGCATTTGCTGATGACTCGCCTGAATCTGGCTATACTACGCGATAAACATGTAAACATATACCTATGGATCTATGTACACATGTTACAGGATACCAAAAATGAAATCATTTACACATATTCCCGTTAAAATGTCTCGATAAGTCATTTGGCCATGATAACAATTCGATCTGGATAATTTTAATAGTTTTCTTTACAATGGTGCACGAGATTTTGACGGACGAAGAACATTTATAGCTTTTCTCTTTTATCAAACCGCTTGTATCACTTCCACGAGCAATTGTATTACAAACCAACAATTGCTGTTTGTCACCGTTTCAAAATTACTGTAACACGAGGATTCGAAGCCGCATTTAAATTGAGATTATTTGCTCATTACAGATTTTTCCCATTTAGTGAGAGTCTATTGCTGCTGGTATTCGTTTAACAATCAAGTATCGGAACTCTGCTTTTGCAAGAAATCTCATTCTAACTCCGTGCTATAGTGTATAGTGTTGACTATGAAAGCATTAATGCTTGTTGGTTTGTGTTCACACGGTGTGTTTTCCTGTCGTGGTGTGAGCTTTAATGTCATCGTAACACTTTCGTTGATTTTTCTGTATAGGTAGTAGAAATAAAATTTGTTGTATACACACCGGTATGACTCGAAGACAGTTTTTGCTTAGCTAGTGCGGAATATTTCAATCACGGAATTTTATCATCCAATTCAACATCGTCCGATAACGCAAATACATGATGTACTCTCGTACTCGTCCCAATACCGGATAGCACTTTTCTGCTAAATGATGTCACAAAAACGAGTTTTTTGGCCGTTTTTACTGCAATTGGGCTCATCTAAAGAGCTCGTTAGGGAGAGCAAGGGTGCCTTTTTGCAAATGTCAATTGTTACCATTGGCGCTCAAGAACGCATTTATCCGCACCATTTCTTTCGTTGGGTTAGCATTTTTACCGGTTTGAAGCCAAAATTGGTCCAAAATGTTTGACACTGGCATCAGTGTAAATAAAATGCCAACGGCAATGTTTCTGCCACGCTTTGAATTCGAAAGACGACGTCGTTTTGCCAACAACATTCTGCCTTTCGGGTCAAATGTGTAATAGAAAATGTATGGCGATTGGGGAAGCCAATGACAATGCCTTAACATCTGATATATTTTTCTTCATTTCAGCCAATCCTTTAACTGAATTTGTGTCGGGATACAACACTTCGTTTTGCATTTGCTATTTCGTTTTGGGACGGAGGAGTATTCGTTACGTCCTCTGCGTACAACTGTATATAATTTATCATTAGCTCAGTGCTTGTTAATACAACGAGCATGTAACAAATGTACTATATTGCGATTAGCAAACTCTGCAGCAGTACGAAATATATACCCAACGCCGCGTTTACCAATACAGTTGACTGACGTGTACTACGCGTTGTGGCAAGTTGGTTATACGTAGTACCAACATTCCCTACCCAATGACGCAGTCGCGTATACCTACGCGTAAATCCAACCACAGCGACCTCGTCGTTCGATTTTTTTTTTTCTCTCTCTCTCACTCTCCAACTCACATCCCCTCTTTATCACAAATCCACTCTGTCGCTTCGGTTGCTTCCCTCTCTCCCTCTCTCTCGCACCTCTTCATCACTTGCGGCTCGTGGCATCGCGTTTGCGACTCGCACTGCGACTGCGATTACGACCACGCGAGGGACTTGGACTGCGACTGAAGCTCCGACTGCGACTACTGAAGCTCCGACTGCGACTCCGACTACTGCGACTGCTCCGGCTGCTCCGGCTGCTAAAGCTGCGGCTGCGGCTGCTGAAGCTCCGACTGCGACTCGCACTGCGCGAGCGACTGCGACGACTCCGACGGCCGCCGCGACTGTTGCTCCGGCTGCGGCTGCGACTGCGCGACGATCGGCGGCCGCTGCGCCGAACTGCCGGCAGTGGCGACGACGGACGACGGCGGCGAGTGAATGCTGGCGACCGCGACCGATTCGTGTGCATGCGTCGGTTGTTCGTTGCATAGAAAGGACTGCGGCTCCGCCGACGGAATGGCGACAGCGGCCGTCGATTCGCTGTCGCAGCTGCTGGTCCATACCGCGCGCTGTTGCGGAATGGCGATCGACGCAGTGGCGACCGACGACGGATCGGTGATCGACGACGGATCGGCGAGCGGCTCCTATAAGTATATATTTGATTATTATTTATATCCAATAATTATAGATTCATTACACATTCATGTAAATGGTACTAAACCGAAAGAGTCCGTACAATACACAACAACACAACAACGCAACAACACGTACCGAAAGCGGCCGTTGCTACGCGGTGCCGACCGACGAGTGCGCGATGGCGACGACGCATGGACGACACGACGGCCACGTGGCGACACTGAGCGCTTCGCTGAGCGCGAACGTCGGTTCGCAGCGCTTCCACTGCGTCTGTTGTTGCGGTGTGGCGACGAGCCACGTCGTCGCGCGGGCGATTTGACGCGATGCTGGTCGGCCGCCGTTGCGAGTCGCACGCGGACGCGTTTGCCGTCGAGCCAGCCGTCGTGCATGTGCTCCTGTGCTTTCGTCGCTTCGGCTTTCGTCGCAAACGCAACGAGTGCAAACGCTACTGGTGTGTTTGTTGTTGCTGTATGCGGTAGATCGACTGCGTGGACAGCACCAAACTTGCCAAAGATCTCACGCAAGTGGTCGCTGTTCACGTTGCTAGTGGAGTGGACAACAAATAGGTCACTCGAGTGAGGGAGACCGATACAAATGAGAGCACAGGCGAGAAACGAACCGTGTGAGGTTGTCGACACGGAGCGACACGAGCTTGCCGGGGCTCATGGTTCCGTCAGCAGCTTTCGTCGTCGCGTCTGTTGGAGAGAAGCGACACAGCAGCGATGTCGTTTGTAAGTGGTGGGATGCAAATAGGGACGCTCGCTGATCAAACATGCAGCAAACGAGCAGCTCGAGCGACAAGCAGACGCACGGGTTGTAGCAGACGGCGACCGCTTGCTACGTTTGGTATCGTGATCATCGTCATCGACATCCATGGCGTCCACGTTTGCGTCCTTCTTGTCCTCGTTGGCAGGAGCAGCAGTCGCATCCTTTGTTGCTGACGGCACATCGACCGATCGCGAACGCGAACGGGAGCGATCCCGCGAGTACGAGCGTGAACGAGAGCGTGAACGAGAGCGTGAACGGGAACGCGAGCGTGATGCCGAACGGCGTGGAGACGTCGCTGCTTTCGCCATATTGAGCGTGGTTGTTCAGGAAGATATGGTGTTGTGGCCACACACAAAACAAAAAGTAGAAAGTAGGATTTGAGGTGGCAAGATTTGATTTGTTCAAGTGAAAACTATTCAATTTGCTATTAACAAGAAAATGTTTTCAGTCGACCTGGAATTAGGCACACGATCGCAACGACCGTGACCTTGACGACTCTTGCCGCAAATACGCCCTTTTCGCTCGCCACGCAGCAGCAGCAGCAAGCTCTCTGCGCGCGTCTATCGCATCGCTTCTTGCGCGCTGCAGAACGAACTGTACCACACAACTGCGGCGCACTAGCACGCATACTAGTACACAAGTGCTCGAGCTCCACGCGTCTCTACGCATTTGCACGCAAGACAACACAACTACGTAACGGACCACACGTGCTTGTTTGTCTTGTCGACACGCACGCGTCCGTTCATCTGCTCGCTCGACGCGACATCCTGTGCAACCCGTTCGTTCGCTCGCTCGCATCGCCTCGTCGCGACGCGCGCGATCGCTCTCGACTCTCGCGACGTCTTCGAAACCGTCGCCCGTGACTTCCCCTACGTTGCGCAGCGCAGCGCGACGGGACATGACGCGACTGAAGGACGTCTACGGCACGTGCAAGAAAGAAATGAAAGACTCGTTCGATCGCGGTGACCTCGTTGCGGCCGTGCGGGGCAAACCCGGGTATGCGAACTTGAACCAACTGAACGTCGGGTCCCCTGCCTCGGACGTCAGTGACATGGACGACACGACCGACCTCGAAGAGCTCCTCGCGCAAGGCTCGAGCAGAGGGCCGCAGACACACCCGGGCATCATCTGCTGTGCGATCTTCTCGCTCTCGGGCTTCTTGTTACTCGTACGTGTCGTCCACATGTCGATGCGTGACTGCATGTGATGCATCACGACTGTTGCATTTTGTGTGTGTTTATTGTAACAAATTGTTGTTGCAATTATTTTGTGCATCTTATTTGCATTTTGCTTGCAACTTGCTTTCAATTTGTTGCAACTTGTTTGCACATGTGCGCATTGCCACACATAACTGACAATTTGTTTGTTTGTTTGCTGGTCTTCTTCGCACAAAACAGCTCATTGTCGGCTCGATCGTGAGCAGCAACTCGCTGTACATCAAAGTGCGACCAGCACATGGCAAGAAAAAGTCGTCGCTCGCGACGAGCATCTTCTTAGCCGCGTTCCTGTATCTGTGCGTGTTTGGGACGAGCGTCATGTACTTTCTCCGCGCACGTCGCGCACAGAAAGTCTATCAGCTGTCGCTCGACGTCCACGCCGACTAGAGCGTGCTCGACCCTTAGCGTCTGTAGCAACGCACAACAGCAGCATCATTTGCCATCTCGGTTGCGATTCGAGTCGATTGGATGCGCCACATCCACTCGTGCGCTCCGTGTAGATTAGAAAAATACGAGCAACTGCGACTCTCTCGTTTGCGTCTCGCTCGATTACGACTACGACATCATTTACACATACTTGCTTCTCTCCACGCTCGCTCTCATTCGCTTGTTGCATCCTCATTCACGGCTTGTCGTTGCTGTTGATTGCATCCACCACCTCATTCTTCACTTCATTCTCCACCTCATTCTTCACTTCATTCTCCACCTCATTCTTCACTTCATTCTCCATCTCATTCTTCACTTCATTCGTGTCGGCATCGTCTCGCTCCAATGTTTCTGGGTCCCACAACGTGATCACGTTGCGTGCAATCGCAGTCGCAACTGCTCGTTTCGCAGCTTCGTGCTTTGCTTTCTTCATTGCGGGCGCGGTTGCAATGCCAAACACTTCGTGATTGATCCAGATCGTCGATTGGAATGACGTTGTCGTCTTCGACTCCGGCGCGAGGTCTTCCATTTTGTATGCAATGTGCAAACGATTCTGCTGTTTGAGTTGCTGCAGTAGCTGCACGGGATCCAACGACCGTTCGTTCGTAAACAACTGCACACTCTGTGGTGGCGCTGGCTGCTGCTCTGTTGTATCCGATAACTCTTCAGCCGATAGCTGCTTCTGCTTCTGCGTCTGCAGCTGCTTCTGATACGCAACGTCCTCTTCTAACAACGTGTTGGTTGCCGTTTTGATTGCCCACAACGTCTCGATCGCAACAAACGCAGCAGCGCTCTTCGCTGCTTTCTTCGACGCACCGCGCACGTCGGTTGCTAAGACAGTGTCGGTCGTGGCGTCCGTAATGCGACACGTAAACAGTGGCGGTTCACTGCGTTCGGGATCATGCAGCTGCACGATCGCAACATCGAGCTAATAGATTGTAATTGTACGATACAATTAGTCAGTGTATACTAATATAGGACATTTGTCCTATGATAGGACACACCTACCGTATGTTTGATCCGCTGGCAGTAGACGTTCAAGCGCGAGACAGCGTGTGCGTCGTCCTCCAGCGTGGGCAATGGGACAAAATCACTTGCAGTCACGCGCGCTGCATCACGTTGCTGCTGGCGTTCGGTTTGCTGTTGCAGTTGTTCAGCAGCTTCTGCTGTCGCTTGTTGCGCAGCTGCTGTCAATGCTGCCCGTTGCTGCTCGTCCCGCGCGAGCGCAGCGTCAATCTCACGCTGCAAGTTTACAAAGTGGACATTGTGCGGCGTGGTCGCAAGCGCCTGGGTGACAACTGCAGCTGCATCACCAAACGCATGCTCGAGTAGATGCAGCTTTGCAGTTGCGTATAGCGCTTTCGTCGCGTGTGGATCGACTGCCAGTACTTTTGCAGCATACAATCGAATGAGCGACAAATCAAGAAGCTTGAGGCCACAGACAGCGATGTTGGTACAGAGTGTGACGTAGCGCTGTTGCTGGTCAAGCGGCCACTCACTGACGGTTAATGGTGCGTTGACGTTGATGTCGGTGGTTTCCACAGCTACTGTGAGCTGCGCCAAGCTCTTTTCGAATGCGTTCTTGGCAGCGTAGTAGTCGCGCGCTTGGAACTTGCGCTTTCCGTCCTGCTGGGCAGCGTCAGCGTCCTGCAAGCGCTGCGCGCGGACCGACTGTAGATCGGTTGGCGCTTGCTGTTGTTTCAGCGTCCACTGATCTTGCGTGGCTTGCGCAAACCAGCGGTCGACGTCCTGTGCGTGGTGGTGCGCCTGTGGGTTCTGTGCGCGCAACTGGTTCAGTAGCTGCCGCACACTCGGGTCCCAGACCCAGTCGGTAAACGACCGCGAGTTGTCGCGCAAGAAGCTCAGCAAGACGTGCTGCACGGCGCGGAGTGGCAAGAGTGGCCCGACGAACGCCTGCGTCTGGGCATCTGCTTGCTGCAGTGCGGTGCGCAGCTGCTCGAGGTCGAACGGACTGATCGCGAGCATGCTGTCGCCGTTGTTCATTGCTGTCGTTGTGATGCACGTGTGATCTTGTGATGCTCGTGTGCTGCTTTTTGTCAAACTACAAGCCAAATGTTTGCAATTGTTTTTACTGCCAAATTTGTTAGAATCTTTTAAAAACCGAGCATTTGACACTTTTGCAACCAATTTGCGCGCCACCCAAGCGAAAAAAGATGGAAGAGAGTGCACCTGCACGTGACGCGTCCATGACGATGCCATTGACGACGACGACGACGTCTGCACTGCCGACAACAACGACAGGTGCGCGGCGCGGAAGGAAAGCGACTACAAAGCGAGCCATGACCGCGCCTGCGCGACCAACAGCCGCCACGCATCAGCGACAGCGTGACGCAACGCCAGCAGCGACCGTTGCCACACGCACCGACACAGCAAACACAGCATCTCGCAACAGTGCATCTGCGTCCAACACGACGGACAGCACCCCGACCACTGCGCGGATGCGCAACTATGGCCGCCTCAAGAGCTTCAGTTCCCGCCAGCGCATGGTGTCTGTCCCCCACCGATTGACAGGCCCAGCAGGTCCAACAGCAGCAGCAGCAGCGCAAACAGCAGCAAAGGCCGCTCGAAATGGATCGAATCGCCGCACAGTCGGCCGATCGACAGCAGCCACAGCACCGCCATCGTCACCATTGGAGCCACCGATAGCAGCGAGCAGTCGCTACGAGCAGCAGGACGACGACGACGAAGAGATGAAAGAGAGCGCATCGCTACTAGCGCGACGACGCAGTTGGTCTGCCAGTAGTAGCACCAGCAGTACACATTCTGCTGGTGTAGACGCTCCGTCGCAACCGCAATCACAGTCGCTCCAGCGCATGCAGTGCGTGCAGCTCAAATGCACCGCGTCGCCAGAGCTCGTGCTGCCGTATTTGTATGGCGACCGCAAGAGCCGGATCAACGCGATCATGCACGACACCGCGAGTACGATCGACTATTGCCCAATGTCCCCGGACGACGAAACGCAGTCACCGCAAAGCAAAGCGTTCATCATGAACTTTCTCGTCTCGGGCGACTCGGCAACAAACGTATGTTGCATGACTATGTGGTGGTTTGCAACCGACTGTGGTATTTTTGTATGCAATTAACAAATGTTGCAACAAGTTGTTTGCAATTAACAAATGTTGCAACAAGTTGTTTGCCACAAGTTGTTTGCCACAAGTTGTTTGCAACTGTGTAGTGAATTGCAACTGACACATTGTGTGGTATCCAAAACAGATCGACACCGCCATTCAGTTACTGCGTGCACTCGTTGCCAAAGTTGAAGCGCATTTGCACAAGAAAACGCGCATTCGGGGTCTCCACGCAACTGCTTCTGTAACTACACCTGCGCCTGCGTACCACCACCACCACTCGGCGGCAGGTGACACCTCGACCGAACGGTCTCATAGCAGCATGCACCCCTTGAGCGACGATACGCGCGACACGGACCACTATGCAGACGACGCATTTGCGCGACCGAACGTCAAGCCCGAGAGTCGCAGTCGGAGCAACAGCCTTAGCAACCGAGACGTGCAGCACCTTGAATCAGCACGCGTGGCGCGCCACGCAGTTGCGTCCGCACCTCTCAACACGCCACTCGATGCATATCGGATGCAGCAGCAGCAGTACGAACACCACCAACAGCAACAGCAGCAGCAGCAGTTTTATCCTACAAGTATGCGACGTCGCGACGATTTGCTGTTACTTCACGAACAACGACAACAACAACACAGTCACTATGGTCGACCGCTGTTGGAACACGACAACGTCGTGTACGTCGATCGCTACGGGCGGCCGCTGTATCACCGCCGTCGTCGGAGCGTCGCAACGTCCACGGCGCAAGCGTTTGCACGCGCGCCACACGACAGCAGCAGCAGTGACGTCGATCCGCACGACAACGCGATGGCGCCTGTCGAGCGTCCGATGAACAGCAATCGTGCCAGCCGCACGACGCTGTTGCCATTGCGTCACAGCGCACGGCGGCGGCACTATGCGTACGTAGATGACGACTGCGCCTATCGCGCACGAGGGTTTACGCCACAGCAGTCGCGTCGTGACAGCGACGAGCGCAATGCGTCGACAGCGTCGTCTGCAGAATTGAACGCTGCGCCACGGCGAGTGCATCGGCAGCAACAGCAACCGCCGCTTCGGTACGTGCCATATCACTACAGCGACGTGTACGCGACGCATGGCGACT
The DNA here is from genome assembly GCA_023337595.1 of Globisporangium camurandrum. NCBI lineage: Eukaryota > Oomycota > Peronosporomycetes > Pythiales > Pythiaceae > Globisporangium > Globisporangium camurandrum. Next base: position 4,926 of record JAADXH010000674.1, on the reverse strand, counting down.
CGTTCGTGTATCATCCACGCGAGCAGCAGCTGCTGTCGGACGACGGCGGGAGCGATGATTACGAGCACGAGCACGAGCACGACGACAACGAAAATGACGATGCATTGCTGGCAGCTCACGCGCCACCGCCGCCGCTGTTTGGAATCCAGCAGCGCCAGCGCAGCAGTAGCAACAGCAACACTCCAAGCGGCAATCAACGCGCAACAGCAGCAGCAGTGCATGACAATCAGGACGACGGGACGCGACCGTCCGCGTCGTCGTCGCCACTGGTGTCCGCAGTTCGATACAACGGCAAGCGGCCACTGTACATGCGTGAGTTTGTCGACGCTGCAGTAGCGCCACACGACAGCGCGTGGCTCTCGGACGACGACGACGTTGACGACGACCCCCCTGTCGTCTATCGGCGTGTCGTCCCACGCAGTCGCGTGGCGTATGCTTCATCGCTACTACAGCAGATGCCACCGCACGTGTTTGTCCCACCCCAACGGAACGCTGCGCCGCGACGTCGTCGATACAGTAACAGCTATTATGAACCGCAGCAGCCGCTATCACCACCGCCGCTGTCGCCGCTACAGCACGCAGCAGCGCAGCCACTGGACGCACCTGCTGCTGCGGGTCCCAAGCGCCGCAAGACATCGTCGATTGCGTCGTCGTCGAGTACGAGCGACCGTCATAGCGTTGACGAGCGTCGTCTTTCAGGAAACGACGACGGCGATCGACTGCGGACGACGCTACAACAGGTAGCATCAACTCCACCGATTGATAGCGACGCTGTCGATGCTGTGGACACGTGTGCAATGGACGATCCCGTTGTTGTTGTTGCTGCTGCTGCTGCTGTTACTGTTGCAATCAGCGACGACAACATGGACGCATCCATGGCACACGACAATGCAGCCGAACAGACACGCAAGCGCCTCGCAGCATCCTCCTCCGCTGACAGCGACGACCTGTTGGCGTCAACATCGTCGTCTGCAGTAGACGCTGTTATCAAATCAGATCCGCTCCAGCAATGCGACGCTGTCGAGACCGACAACGACGACGATGCGCGTGACATCGAACAAGACGACAGCGTTGCCACAGCATTACCATCAGCAGCAGCAGCAATTGCGATCGACGCGCCGCTGCCACCCGTAGCAGCAGCAACAGACAATAATGCCGACACTATCGAGGCAGCGACAGCAGCAGTCGAACGACCGCAGCTGCCAGCAACGCCGACGACACCGTTGCGACGGAACGGCCGCATGCGGGCGAACGATGCGCTTGCTGCTGCGCTCGCAAAAGACTCGGCGCTCGAAGCCGAGCGTCTCGTCGTCCAGCGCAGTGCGATCGTCCAGCGGCAGCAGTGGAACACTGTTGCGACCAAGAGCGCTTTGTTTGCACAGCTCGATGCACTTGCGACTGCAGCGTACGATCTGCAGTGCGTCGTCGTGTCGGCGCAGTGTCGGTTGGATCTAGCGGTGCGTCGCGCAATGCTCGACGTCCTCGACGCGGCCGTGCAGACGACAGCAGATCCAACGATTGGCATTCGCATCAAGATCGACGCGCTGCGCACCGGCATTGAACAAGCGCTTGCGCTGTCTGCTGGAGATGATACAGAGAGCAACGTTGCCGCGCCGTTGACAGCAGCGACAGCAACGTCTACGACGGGGGACGCTGTGTCGATCGACGACGATGACAGCACTGCTGCTGCCGCTGCTACATCGTTCAACGTGCCAGACGTTGCGCCGTCGATTGCTGCAGGCGTTGCGACCGCGTCGAGCGACAACACAGCGCTGTTGTCGAATGCTGCCGCCACAATTACAGCTACTGGATCGCTCGAACAACACGAGCGTGCGCCTGCGCTGCACGTCGAGACGCACGTGCTGCCGTCTCTACCGCCGTTGATGACCGGGTCGTACCCATCAACGCTGTTTACGGAACTCTCGTCGTGCTCGCCGACGTCGTTTGTGATGAAGAGCATGCAGAAGCGATTGTTGCATGAGATCGAGCGTGCGAACGCGTACTATTACCTCCACGCCGTCCCGCGCGCTGCTGTAATTCCTGTCTCTACACCAGCACCGTCGCCTTCGTCCTCTTCCTCTTCCTCAGTCTCTTCATCGTCGTCTGCACACTGTGACTTTGGCTGCGGAAGCGCTAATGCGACTGCGTCGGTCGCCAAAGTCGTCGCCCAGATCACTGCGCGCATGAAATGGTTTGACGAAGTCACGTACGCACTCGCACGCGCTGCGTCATCGACGACCAATAAGCACAAGCACAAGCACACTAGCAGCGATGGTGCGAACGAACGGTTGACGCGCAAGAAGATGAACTCGACAATCCGGAAGCTTCACCTCATGGCCATTCAGCTCCATTGCCTCGTCTCGCACATGTATTGTCAACAACGCAGCAGTCTCGAGTCGACTGCTGCATCTTCTACAACACCGACGTGTCGCGACACGGGGTCGCTCCACGCAGCGCTCAACAGTTCGTACTTTGAGAAGCGCATGATCACGTACCGCGCGAAGCTGAAGCTCGATAGCGACCTCCACGGTGCGCCCGACGAGCTGTTGCGCGATACGTTTGAGTTCTTTCCCGAGTTCCTCCTGTGCATCGAGATGTGGGGCTACGACTACCGCGAGAGCCAGAGCAGCAGCAGCGCTCCGACAAACGCGACGACGCCAGCAGCAGCAGCAGCCAACGCGGCGTTGCCACTTGCGTTCTTTCAACGCGTTGAGACCGCCATGCTCGACTATACAAATGATGCCAATGGCGTCTTGCAGCGCATCTGTGAAGAGCTCTTGACGATCGTGTGTATGTGGAACGACTTTGTGTGGGGCGAGCGCCTCACGACGATGAACGTTGTTCACAACACGCGGTTTTCTATTGCGCGTATTGCTGCGTTTGAAACCGCAATGAAAGCTGCAACTGCGACGATCTTGCAATTGTATGCGCTCCACTTGATGGGCTCGTGGGCGAGTCGATTGGCAGCGCATCCCGAGGAACTCCACACGCTGCGGTTCACGCAACAAAATGCATATTACGCCGAGAGCAGCAGCGCCAAGGTGCGCAGTAGTACCAGTTTGTACGACGCCACGCTGTCGACTACAAGCATTAAAGCGACCGCAGCAGCGTCGCTGGATGCGTCCGCGTCAGTAGTAGCAGTGGACGCGTCTTTGATCGAGTCGGTGGAATCGGAATCGCTGCGTCCGAATGGATTCGATCACGATCACGATCACGATGACGACGACGGAGTGGAGGAAGTCGATGAGCGCGAGGCCATCGATGCATACTGGAAGCTGGTAGCTGAGCGTGCGGAGGCAACGGAACCGACTGTTTGGGAACCAGACGCGTCGCCACTTGCGAGTGTCGAGACGATCGAGCAGTGGAGCAACGCAACTGCCGCAACGCACTTGCTCAAGTGGAGTCGCGTGTTTGAGCTCCGGAGCGACCTCGAGACGCGCGGCGTCGTGCTTGCAGACGTGCTGCGCGACCTCACGCGCCTGTCGTCGTCATTGTCTGTAGCAGACGCTGCTTTGAGTGACAATGCGATAACAAAGACGACAAAGACGACAAAGACGACAAAGCCGACGACCGAGCTGCTGGAGCTCGTGTGGAAAGCGCGACTCCTCGGTGCCGACGTCACTGGCATCTGTGACGCAATGGCACTCCACGCAGCAGCGTTCCAGCTGCCGCAAGAGCCGCACTCGACGACGCCAGACAACGCGACACGGACGCGCAACGTGGTTGCGTCGCCTGGCGCTACGCGCGACAGCGTCGAGCGCCAGCAGCAGCTTCAAGCACACGCGCCGACGCAAGCGCCACAACCCGACGTGGCCGACTTGATCGAGATCATCACGTCGACGCAGAAAGAGGTCGACGAGCTCGTGGGTGCGCGCACACGGTCTGCGCGCGTGCGCGACAAACTCCAGTTGCAATCGATCCAACTCGCGCAGCAGGCACTCGAGCTCGTTGCGACGGTCACGACGCTGCGATCCTCGCCCTAAGTGACTTGGTAGTTGTATGGAAGTAGTAGATGTAGGAGTATAACGATGGTGAATAGACTACAGTCGTGTATTGCGCACCATTTTTACTGCACATGGCGTCCTACATGTCGACTACGACGCTCCTACCGACGACCGGAGCTACTAGGCGCGTTCACTTGCAACGCGCGCTGGACGACGGCGTTGTAGTCGCGTGGGTTGAAGCGCTCAAAGTCGTCTTCGAGCCACTGGAGCGCCGACGTCGCCTGTGTCGCGAGGCTCGTGACCGGCGCGTGCGTCAGGTTCGTGAGCTTCAGTGCGTCGGCTGCACGGTCAAGGCCGGTCTTTGCAAGGTCCCACCTGCGCGCATGCTCCTGCTGCTCGCGTGCGAGCGCCACCAACGTCTTGTAGTGCGTCTTCACGAACTCCTCCTCTTTCTTCGCAATGTCGATCGACACGGCGTGCTCGCCGATCTGGAACTTGATCTCACAGTCGCGGTCGACGCGACCAGTCGTTTCGAACTGTACGCGCGAGAGTGTATGGTCGCGATACTCGAGGCGCGTCACGAGCTTCCGCGTCGTCGTTGCGCTCTCGCCCACGACCAGGAGCAGCGCTTCGTTCGTAAACACAAACTCTTCGCGACTCGACTGAAACGCAAACAAGATCGTTTCACCCGGTAGCACGAACGCAGTGGCCTGGAGCTTGCTGAAGCTCGTGACGACGGTGCAGATGTCGGCACTGCCCGACACGTCTTTCAGCATCGACTTGAACATCGTGGCGCTGTGGTACAGTAGTGCAGTGTCGAGCGTGTGTGTTGTGGTGCGAATAGTGTGCAAGTGGCGGTGGTCAAACCAGCAAGCAGTGCGGACGAGTGAGTGAGTTGTCGAGTGCCTGGAGATTGGCAACGTGTCGCGATGCACGTGACGTACATTTGCACCACACACTGCGCACCTTGGCACGATACCTG
>JAADXH010000673.1:0-18479 GCA_023337595.1 Globisporangium camurandrum | reverse complement strand
GCCGATCTTCTTGACAAAGTGCGGGTACCGACACGGCCGCCCGCCTTCATGCCCAAAGTCGCACTTGTTGTCAACGTGGCGGCGGCAGATTTCGCTCCCAAGGCCGCTGCTGTAGCCACCACCACCGCCATCGCGGCCGCCACCACCACGCCCGCCGCTGTTGTACCCGCCACCGCGACCACCACGGCCACGGCCGCGACTGCGACCGCCAAAGCCGCCACCGCGTCGGTTGTCGTTGTAACTCATTGGTGTTTGTTTGTGTAGGTGTGTTTAGTGTCGATAGACGAGGTGCTGACTTGTATACGCGCACGCACAGGGATGAAGCTGCTGCTGCTACTGTTATTGCGTGATGCTTGGCGTTGGCGATCAAATCTCGATTGTGTGGACTACTTTCTTACAATGGACAATATTTAATAATATTGTTTACTATTTTATCGATTGCGCACTAAAACTTTGACGTCAAGACGACCATCGGCATGGCCGACGCGACATCCACAGCACCTGGCCTCGCTACATCAACCAACTCATCGCAGCAACAAGCACTGCCGCGCGAGAAGAAACGTAGCTACACGGTCGAAGAGAAGCTCGCGATCGTGACGGCCGCAAAGAGCGAGTCGTTACGCGCAGTCGCTAAGCGCTTCAACGTCGACCGCAACTGCATCCGTGCGTGGCGGCACAAAGAGTCCCAGCTCGCCGAGCTGCCGTCCACAGCGCGTCGGTTACCCGGCGCGGGGCGTCGATCGTCAAACAGCAACCACACGATGACCATGCCGACTGCTGCTGCAGCGTCACTAGCGAACAACGCAAACACTGCGGAGTCCGCACTCCATGACCATCACTCTGCAACGTATTCCGCATCTTCTGCAACCGATACAAACAACAGCAGTTTCCTATCTGCTACAAGCAATAGCAACACTACACACCACCACCATCTTTCACTGCCCACACCCACATCACCACCAACAGCAACAGCCGCAGCAGCAACAACAACAGCCTCTGCGTCTTTCAAATCCACGACCGACGAGGACTTTCTCCTCATTGGGTTCCAAGGGAAACACGGCGCATTCTCTGACGTTGCTGCCCACGCTGCGTTCTCTGAATTACAACAGCGCAATGTTTTGTCGCCATCAGCGTTCGAAACCGTCGGGTACAACCACACGCGCGACGTCTTGGCCGCGATCGAACGCGGCGAAGTCGAATTTGGCGTCTTGCCGCTCGAAAACTCGATTTCCGGCACGTTTCATGGCAATTTGGATCGACTCGTCGCATCGCACGTGAAAATCGTCGGCGAAATTGCGTACGTCCACGAATTGTGTCTCTGTGCGCGTCCAAACGTAACGATCGACGACATTCGCGTCGTCGTGTCGCATCCCGCAGTTCTGGACCACTGCGACGACTTTGTCTGTGCGTTGGAGGCCGATTCTGGATGCAGCATCGATCGCCAAGCGACGTGGGACAGCGCGGGTGCGTGTGCGATTGTCCAGAGCGAGAATGACGCAACAGTTGCAGCAGTTGCGAGTGAACAGGCAGCTGCTGCGCACGGGTTAATTGTGTTACGCCACGGCATCGGGAACGAATTGAACAACGAGACGCGGTACATGATCTTGGGGCGATTGGACGCATCGCCGTTGCCGTTGGGGAGCAGTTTGGAGGTTTGTCGCATGAAAGCGAGTCTCGTGATTGCGGTCCCGAACGAACCGCAGATGCTGTTCAAAATTGTTGCTGCATTTGCATTACGGAATGTCATGATCGTCAAGATCGAGAGTCGCCCCGCAGCAACGGCAGGGTCGTTGTTTACAGCCGAGACGCATCACTGGTACGTCTGGTTGATGTGCTATATGGGGTTTTGCGGGTTTCATGGGTTACTAGGGCTGTTTGGGATGTATGTTGTACTGCAGTGCATGAAAATGTGGGTGTATTGGGTTGCTAATTGGTCTTTTATGTCGGTTGATAGTGGCGTGTGAGTGTATGTTGGGTTTAGTTTGTATAGTTTGAGTTTATGGGGTTATAATGCAGACATAACCATTTTGCTGCATTGGGTTACACAGCCTAACACTTCCGATCTGCTGTTGTCTAATCTTGTATGTGTAGGGACTACATCTTCTACGTCGACTTCATTGCGAGTCCGGACGACGTCGTAAACGACCGTTTGCGGAGCAACTTGGAGGAGTTTGCGCTCTGGATCAAGGACCTTGGAACGTACGCCAGTAGCAGTGCAAAAGCCAACGTCGAACCGCCGCGATGGAAAAACATCTGCAGCGTCATTGCGTGTTAAATTGGATTGTATTCGTGGGGTGTGAATCCTCGTATTGTGTTGCATGGATCACTCGATCGTACTATCGCATCCTCTGATATTAAGTTTTGTGGGTTTTACTACAGTCGATTTCGCTATCACATGTTTGGGTTGTATCAAATTGCAAGGTAAAGATGCTTGTGTGTAAATGCATCGCGCTGGTGCTGCTCGCTGCGTTCGCGGGCGACGTGGCAGCGTAGCGTCGCAATCTCGTCACTCCGTCGCACAAGTTCGTTTCGGTACAGAATGTTCTTCTTCTCTGCGAGGAAGCGGCACTTGCGCTCGCGCTCGAGCGCTGCTTCTGCTGCGTGCAGCGCGGTCTCAAGTTCATAAACAGTGGCTTGTAGTGCTGCGATCGCACTCGCTTCGTTGCTGTTAGTAGAGGTAGTAGTTGTGAGCGAGCTGAGACGCTCCAACACACGCCAGCGCGGTGCTGTGCGTGACTCGTCTGGCTTGAACGCGTCGTTCTCGTTTGGCTCTGTTTCTGTAGCCAGTCGCACTGTTTCATTGCAATTCGAGTCACGCTGCTGGGTTTCGGACGAGACGACTACGAGACGCGGCATCTGCCGTTCAAATGCGAGCGTGACTGCGCCAACAGGAATGCAGCGCAGCAACTCGACGACCGCAGCGAATCGCTTTTCAGCCAACGAGCAGCCGTCGATCGCACAGAGCACGTCGCCGGGTGCGATCACGCCACTGGCTTCACCGGGTGCGATCCCGTCGTTTGGTAAGCGGTAGAACGGCAGTTCGTTGTCGACAATCGCACAGCCATCGGGGGCTTCTGCAAAGTAGATCCCGAGCCCGAACGCGTCCTTTTGGAGCGTCACAACAAAGTGGTACGCGTCGCAGTGCTTCAGTTGGCAGTTGTTTGTAGCATTTGCGTCCTCGCCGCCAATGTCGAGTGGATGTGTAGGCATTGACGCGCTCACTGTCACGTTGCTAGCTGTTTCGTTGCGCGCGTCTGTAGCGCATACATCGACACTCGTAGCGTTCTTGTCATCCGGCGTGTTCGTCATGGTCGCGTTGGATTTGATGTTGAAGATTGATGTCGTTTGGGAAGATCGACTCCATTACCGGTATGCAAAACTATAAGTTGCATAATATTTGACACGTCACAACAACAAAAAGATCACAACGACATAAGACGACGATAGCGAAGCGCAACACTTGTACGTGCACGCACACCTTCACGCCTTCTTCGTGTCCCGTGCTTCCTGGCCGACAGACAACCCACCACCACGACACGATGTCGTCTGTGCTTCAAGCAAAGAAGCGCAAAGAGGCCGAGGAGAATGTCAAACAAGCGGAAAAGTACCTCGCAAAGACAATGATGCGATGGACGCCGGACTACCTCGCTGCAGCGCCGCACCTCGAGAAAGCCGCGGACGCATTTCGTGCTGCCGGGGACCTCGATGCTGCGAAACGCTTGTTCCTACAAGCCGCGAGCGTCCAAGTGCGCAACAAATCGAGCTTCCGCGCCGCACAAAACAACGAGAACATCGCCAAAGTCGTGACGCAGCAGCTGCGATCGACATCGACACTTAACAAAGCAGCGCTGCTCACGGAGCTCCACAAAGCGTATGCTGCTGCGAGTGGCCACTATAGCGACATGGGCGAACTCGGCAAAGCCGCCGACGCGCTTCTCAAGAGCGCCGCAACGACCGAAGAGCTCGCATCGACCGACTTGGGGACGATCCAAGCGCTGTATTTACAAGCGTGTAGCCTGTTGGAAGCACAGGACAAGCCACATTTCGCAGTCGAACCGTTCCGCAAAGCACTGAGCTTTCTGGTTAAACACAGTTTGTATTCCGACGCACTGGCTCTATTGCACCGGCTCGTCACAATCTTCCAAGCGATCGACCAGTACGCAAATGTGCATAAACTGTACTTGAGTGCGCTCGTATTGGAACTCGCGCGTGGCGACGTTGCGGCCGCGGACCAGCGGTACATGGCGCAGCTCCAGGACGATGCGTTCTTAGCGTCCGACGAGTGTGCGCTCGCAGATGATCTCGTCCGTGCGTTCAAGATAGGGAGCGACGAATTGTTGCACGAGACTGTGCGGAAGCAAGGATTCAGCTTTCTGGACAACCAGATCGCACGCTTGACGCGCAAGCTGTCGATCTCTGGCCGTGCAGGTGGCGCGAGTGTGGCTGCAGCTCCAGCGCCAGTGGGTCGAACGCAGCAACAACCGCAGCAACAACCGCCGCAACCACCGCAACCGCCTGCTGCGCCAGTGAAGGCTGTTGACAAGGCGCTACCTCCTGCGCCGCTTGGGGAGATGGTTGCAAGCGACAGCAGCAACGAGGAGTTTGATTTCGATGCGACTGCTGCGCGAGCGACGCTTGCGTTGCCGCATGGCGAGTTCGAAGCAGAAAACGATCTGGCGTTCGATATGGAATCGCTCGCGTTTGCGATGCCGCATGACGTCGAGAGTGAAAAAGCGCAACACGACGAGAAAGCGCCAGTTGGAGCAGCACAAGCGCCGCCGATTGCAGACGACGACATGTTTGACTTGACGTGAGTGGCGATTCGCTAAAGGCAGTAGGGTCGCAGTTGCTCTTTTTATGACAAACATTCGATACAAACATTTGACACGTGATCGCTCTTGTTGATGTGCTTTTCGTTCTACTGTCGTCTCTCTCACTCACTCTTCTTTGTCTCTTACTTCTTTCTCTCTTTCTCTCTATCTTTCTCTCTCACTCTTATATATCTCTTTCTCTCTTTTTTTCGTTCTTTATCTTATTCTCTATCACTCTTTCTCTGTCTTTCTCTGTCTTTCTCTGTCTTTCTCTTTCTCGTTCTCTTTCTCTAGCTCTCCCTTTATATCTCTCTCTCTCCCTTTCACTCATTCTCTCTCTTTCATTAAATATATATATCTTTGTCATGTAATCTCTCTCTCTCTCTCTCCTCTGCCTCTGTCTGCCTCTGTCTGCCTCTGTCTCTCTCTCCCTCTCTCTTTCTCTCTCTTTCTCTCTCTTCTCTCTCTTGTAATACTAACACAGTTCGCGCACGCGTCGGATCTCGTCCTGTCGACTCGCGTGTTGTTTCTTCTCTGCTGGCGTCCTCATCGTCCCTGTTCGAGCGCGTGACAATGCGTTGCTACTGCTACTGTTGCTGCTACTGTTGTTACTCCCAGGAAGCGACGACGTGGGTGTCGATGGCGCACTACGTGCGTGTCGACTGCCGTTGCGCTTTTTGTCGTTTGTGGCAAGCGCAGCTGTCGTAAGTCCAACGTTCCCGACGCTCGCGACGACGTACGGCGGTTTACTCTCCTTGTCGTTCTTCGTCTCATGACGACGTTGCCACGTGCTGTCATGGTCGCGAATCGCGTCGGCGAACACGATGCTCTTGCCGACGCTAATCGCACTTGCGTCGACGCAATCACCACTCAGCGCGGTGTAGAGCGGGTGGTTCGGGTCAACGCATCTCATCGTTCGGCGAATGCTGTGCTGCAGCGTATCGGCGTGCGCTCCGTCAATGTCGTTCGTTGCGTTCGTGACGCGAAAGTTGCGTCGGTCTTTGTTCACGATGCCCGCGACGACAGTGGCAGTCGGGTCCGTACAGCTGGCTCCCTATAAGGAGAGAGAGAGAAAGGGAGAGAGAATGAGAGAGAGAGAGAGAGAGAGAATGAGAGAGACTGAGTGACGCACGGCAATGTCTGAGGTCGTGAGCGCATAACTTGGTTTGTCTCGCTTTGGATGGAGCTGCGACGGCCGCGTGAATGCGTCGTCTTGATGCGTCGCACCATGGACGGTGTAGACTGGATTTAGTACGTTCCTGTCGTCGTCGTTTGCAATCGATCGAGAGCCAGTTCATCGGTCAATGGATGCAAACACTCAGCTGCTGTATCGGAGAGAGAGAGAGAGAGAGAGAGTCACGTACGTGATGCGCGTCGATTTGAAATCGCTGTTGATGATGTCAGCAACGTGGAGAATGTCGCGCGGTGGGTTCATGCGCAACTCGACGCGCTTGTTGTGCGGTACCCACCCCGACTGTGCGCCTGCAATATCATCCTATCGATGGAGTATCAAGCATGCATCTCGCAATTGTGAGTCTTGACGTGAACAGTGCTGGCCTTGCGTTGTATCGGTACAACACTGGCGACTCGCGAAACGCATCGTACGAGTTTCATTGCGTCGCGCGGGTGCGAAATGACTCTGTGCTTGCTCGACGTCCCCTGGATGTCCGTGACGATGTAACTATCGCGCAGAAACTTGGGTTCGACCTGGAAGGAGAGCGAGTAGACAGATGGCGCATGCGCGAGCCAAAAAGAGCAAGAGCCATGTGTGTGTGTGTTTATTGGAAAGACTTGTTCTGTACGAGTAGATAGATGGATGGGGGTGGGTAGTGAACGTACGGGCGGAGCAGATGTGAAGGACGGGAGCTTGTACTCTGGTGCCAGTGGGTTCACGACGCGGTTCGTGCGGAACCCCGATGGTCGAGACGTCGAGCCTAGTGGTGTCGATGTGAGAGCGAAGATAGAAGTGAGTACGTCGTTTTGTATATATGGGTGTGTGTGTCTCAGCATTGGCCGACACGACAGGGTCAGAAGTTCCATTGTGCGACCTTCGATTGGGAGCTGCTTGAAGCGGTCGTCGTCACCGACGCGGCGTGTTGCTGTCGGGTGCAACACGTTACTCACGGACTTGTGGATGTCATGTGGGTCGTGGAAGTGCGGTTTGTTGACGTAGACGTGTTGCTTGAGCAATGGCTTTGCGCCATGAATGTCGGACACGTCGTTCGTAGTGCGCAACGGCGGCTTCCCAGGCGCTTGGCGCTCGAGGTCGAGGAACCGTTGCATTCGTTGCTGTTGCTGCTGCATTTGGTGATGGTTACTGGCGCCATGTGGTTCCATGTTGTTGCGATGTCAAGGCACAAGTTTGTGCTCGCAACTCGTGTTGCTTCGTATAGTACTGCTCTGCGAATCGACAGACATGTACACCAGTGTAAGCAAGCACTATTGCTTTGAATCGATGTTGAAGATGTGAGACATAAAACTATTAAGTAGAAACGTTTCTACTGCCTGTCAGCCAAAAATAATATGACGCCGATACTGAAAGCAAGTGGTGTCTAGTCACACTGACTCGGTGTCTAGTAGTATTTTAAGCGTGGCGTTTGTATGCCATAATTTGCGCGCCTTTTCATCCTATTTATACTTATCTATGCTGACAAAATGTGACGACCATCACAGCAACGGTCGTCAGCCGATTGCAAACACGCTTGGCTTTGCGTGCGTGGCGACCTGGCACATCGCATAAGCTCCAGCAACGATGAGAGCAGCTCAGCCGCCTGCAACAACAACAGCAGTTGCGCGCAACCAGCTGCTGGCAGCGTGCCGCAGTGGCGACTCGGCGTCTGCGCGCGCACTCCTTGCGCAGCATCCGGTGCTGCTCGACACCGGCAATGACGCCGAGAGCGACACGCCGCTCATTGCTGCGTGCCGACACAGCCACCTCGCACTCGTGACGACGCTACTCGACCTTGGCGCAAACGCGAGTGGTGCTGGAAAGCACGGCCGCACGCCGCTGCACGTCGCAGCCATGAAAGGCCTAGCACCGATCGTAATGGCGCTGCTGCTGCGTGGTGCGTGCGTCGACGCGCTCGACACGAACGGCGAGTCGGCGCTGTTTGTCGCAGCTGACTACGGCCACGTTGCGATTGCCACGGAGCTCCTGGCGCGTGGCGCGAACGTCGACACCATCAACCAGCACTCGGGTTACACTGCGCTGCACGCAGCGGCGCTGTACGGCCACTACGCGATCGTCGTGCTGCTGCTCACCCACGGTGCACGCGCCGACGCGGTGAGTCGATCCGGGAAGACGCCGCTGTTTGCGGCTGCAGAGCGCGGCCACGTCGCGATCGTCGCGCAGCTGCTGCTGCACGGCGCGGACGTGAACCGCACGCCACCGGATGGCACGTCGCCCTTGCACGCTGCTGCGCTGCGGCGCCACGAAGCAGTTGTGCGTGTGCTGCTCGCAGCTGGTGCAAACGTCGACGCTGCGCAGTCGAATGGCATGACGCCGCTCCACTGCGCGGCCGAGTACGCCTACACTGACGTTGTGACACGCCTGCTTGCGTTTGGTGCAAGTGCGAATGGCACGAGCGCGTCCTCAATCCGTGCAGAGAGCACGCCGCTGTATCTTGCGGCCGATCGCGGCCACGTCGACGTTGTGACGGCATTGCTTGCGTACGGCGCTAACGTCGATGCGCAACGCACGTGGGACGGCAACACGGCACTCCATGCTGCAGCAGAGCACGGCCACGTAGCGATTGTGCGCCAGCTGATCGCACATGGTGCAAACATCAATGCTGCAAACAATCGCGACGCAACGCCGCTGCACTTCGCAGTGCAGAGCTGGCACAAAGACGCGACTGCAGCGCTACTGGAGCTTGGTGCAAACGTTGATGCACGCGATGCGAACGGCTGCACGCCAATCGACTGCGCGCGTGCGACCGACCACAGTGAGATTGCTGATTTGCTTCGCGTGGGGGGTGTAGATATAAATGATACATCACTAGACTACGCCATTCGTGCAGTGCAGGTGGCGTTGTTGAAACATTAAACACGTTTAAGGTGGTGGTACAAATTAGTACATCTGTAAACTGTAGCGTTGTTGAGCAAGCTGTGGAAAGAAGAGCATTTGTACCAATAAACTCTCTCGTTTACCAATAGCCAATCGACCATTAGGTTTTTCGTTTTCGATGTCGAAATGAACGACCCAATGATATCCACTCATTTTCAATATTATTTGCCAATGGTAACTCGGTAAATATCATCCAGTGATTTTATTGAGTGAGCTAAAGGCAAAGCAGTGAATAACCTTACTGTCGAATGGCAAATGTGGCGTTTGTTCGTCTTTACGCTTCAAACGATGACCATTCATACCACTTTCGCTAAGTTTCGACCAAAAATGTCTTCGCACCGATGTTTTACATTTTGACTGCAAAGAATGACTTTTCTCCATTCAATTTTTCGTCGATTTTGCTGTGGATTCGGTACGCAAAATAATATTATTGCACGACTACTTATTTCGAGGCGGTTATTTTAAGCCATCGTTTGTCGAAAATACGTGTTTGGTCACACAAAATCTCATTTTTCGGAAATGTCGATTGTCTAGCTGAACAAAGTAGTAGGGAATTAAATATGGATGGGCTCGTTCGTAGAAAACCCTAGCATGTTGTACCAGCAACATGTGAAATCCTGTTTTGATTTGTTGTTGTATTGGAAGAGTCAGAAACTTGTTGTACGTATAATTCGTGATATTTTTCACATATTAGCAGGTGCAACATCGGACAATGGAGGGTGAAACGCGTGCTACGTAGTACCGTACTACGTAGTACAAAATACTGTGTTTTAGTACATATGTAAACTGTGCGCACGTTTGAATCGCAAAAGCCCAATTCGCCCTCTTACGGTAGAATATGCTAACCAAATCGTGGAGAGTTAGCTGCGATATTGATTCAGTCGTAAAAACATAATGCGAAAATGTTTGGACATCGCAGCATGCCTGTACAAAAGATCAAACACTCTGTAGTTTTCCTGTTACTAGGGCATGTTAGCACACGATATTGTTGGTAAATTCATTTAGAGTAAAGGAGCAATGAAACGTCCAATAAGAGTTTTTATAAAATAGCAGTACTTCGCTGCTTTGTAATAATATAGAATGAGAAGTTTATGTGATCCACATATCGATTGTAAGTAGACGAAATATGGCAAAAATGCAATCTAACAGCTGACCTCAATATCTGCCAAATATGTTTCTCACGCAAATCGTTTTTGCGAGCAAATAGTGTATATATATTAAATTATTGACCAAGTGAAATGTTGTACTAGCGTCATTAGTTGGAGCTTTGAGATAAGCACGCAAAATAGACCTTGGACAGTTACGTTTGATTATGCGCATATGTTACGGTATAAATATCGATCCCCAACTACAAACTTCTCTTATTAGATTTATGGATGAACGCTTTAGCAAACATAATCGAAATACTTCCTATATTACGGATTTGTTGTACAATATACGATTGAGTTGCCTGTAAATTTCTGCAGCGTAATTATATTGATGTGTTCAACTATATTAATAGAGCGGCATAGCCGGCATACTGAACAAGCATTCGATCTTACGAAGTTGCCAAGTAGTATTGAATATATGTTAGGTTCACATACATAAGTATGCACTAAGTATAACAAACTATATATTACAACTGATCGATATAGTATAGATACAATGTCTAACTATCTGATGAGTGGTTATAATAACAACACTACATCTGTGCTATGGCAACATTTTCAATATCATGTGTAATCCTGATCAGCTTTAGCACAACACGTTTATGCAAAACAGTGTGTGTTACCTATTGCGGGGAAAGCATCTTCGATTAATGGTATATTTAGAAGGTAATACATATATTATATACTGGCGGCTCAATTTGATTCTGATATATTTAAAACCTGAATAATACAATACGCATACGTAAGTAACTACCTCATTAATTGCATGATATATAACTGTGTTTATGTATGGTTCAGTCACATCTGAGATACTGCCATCGTTAAGACAGTAATATTTTTAGATTCCTACCGCATAGCAATTATTCGTACTATACAACACTCATAATAGGGCAGTATTGCAATACGCGTGAATTTGAAGTTGTCTAACTTGTTCAATGTGTATTGCTAAATGTGGCACAACCGCCAACACCATATTAGTGGGTAAGTCAATGGTATGCACAATGACATAAATAAGGACTTTGCAGCTCTCCACACACATCAAATGATATCACAGCAAATCGTGAACATTCTCTATATCTAATGCGCCTCGCATAGTGCTATATCGAGTCCTTTTTCAAGTCCATCCACCGACCCGCACAAGAATGGATATGCAGAAATCACCTATGTGAGAGAAAGATCATATAAATACAGACTATGTTTGGTTGCCGAAATGTTTTTGTCACATTAACGTTGCAAAAGCAATACTCTGCTTTTCAACTGTATTTTTTGTACAGTATGTTAAGATCGACACAAAAATTACCGCGTCAAAAATGCATCCGGAACGAGAGCTTGTGCTCTTGACGACCGAACAGCAGCGCCTCATGCACATGCATCATCACGACAACTCGAAGCAATCTCTTCATTGACTTGGCGAGTGAGCGTGCGCAACGTTTGCGCTACAACGGCCGCCAGCTTTGCCAAGCACCAGCAAGCCACTGAACCACTATTGTACGCACCTGCACTACTTGGCGAAACTCCACGTGATATTCTAGCGTCACATGTCTCAGCGCTTCTCGTCGATGACCTCTTAGTGTGTGCGGGGTCATATTTCTGGAGGCGACATTATCGTAGTGATGCGTGAGCGACTAAAAAAGCTCTCACATTCTCGAATGGATGGCAGTACGATTTCAAGACGTGCCAGCAGGTGCGATCACGAATGACACATGGGGAAGTCACATCTGCACCTGCCGGTGAAGTAGAGCTGGGGAGTGATTAGATGCGTAAAGTCATGAGCTCGTACTCAGCATCGGAGGTTTCAACATCGATGAGACACCTCTATTTTACTGACGCGCTCCTCCAATGACGATCTCGCACGAGCACGTCGTCGGTATTAAGTTGTGTAATATGTGCGTGACAAAGCTAGGATGAGGCGTGCATTGCTTGTCGAGTAGGAAGAGCAAATGAACAACAAGACGCATAACGATAACCATCGTGTTCTACTGCTGCTTGACAAAGATTCGGCCCATCACCTCGACAAGTCGCTCAGCAACATCGACGCTCAATATCTTCCTCCGAACACAGCCTCAGTTCCACAGCCAATGGATGCTGGTGTGGTTGCGACACTCAAGGAGTGGTATCAGCGCTGCCGAGCAGATCAAGCTGTCGACACAGCTGATGCGACTATAAGCAGTTTTTCAAGCAATGAGGAGCTGCTAGGACGATTAGGAGTCCAATACTCAATCGACGATCGCGATCTTCTCGGAGCTTGCAGGTATCCTGTCTGACGAGTTATTTGAGATTGTTAGTAGCATTTCTATATTGTGCATTTAAATATGAACAATATGATGACATTGACGAAACATCGGCAATCTTGACATTTTAGTTACATATCGGCGAAATATACAGCTAACAGGTTATGCAACGTAAGGCTTACATGGTGCCAAAGACTCTAACGTCGCGTATTTCTGAGACCATTACGCTGCGCCAGCATTCACCAAGCACTTGATGGGATCGCGTTTAATTTTGTGTTGACGCGAGTTAAATAGCGCTGGTGTCTCATCTGCTCGCGCGGCACGCACGTCACTGCATACGCAGTTCCATGTTGTCGATTCTGCCGCTGCAGTAGTGTTTTCGATTTTTATGAACGTGCTACCACAAGTATCGACACCGCAATCATGGAATAACCGTGACGCCGTACGGTCCACGCCACATGCGATGGCGAGTACAGCTGACGTTATCGGCTCGTCGTCGAAACCGTACTGTGCAACACTCGACAGTGACGAGATGGAGCCGTTGCTGGGTAAGTGCATTGCCAAGCAGCTCTAGTCATTGTCGTTTGACTTCGTTCTTTCAGTTGAGATGCTGCTGAACGCACATGTGGAGGCCAATGCGCAGTTATTCGGTGCCGAGATCCAGTGTAGCCAAGTGGATGCGACTCATCAGTAGCAGCACAGTCAGACCTTGTCAGAACACCAGTCAGCTGCCGCAGTCAGTGTTGCAGCACGCGATGTTGACTCTAGAAGCACTGACAACGGCTCCTAACCCATCAGTCGTGTGAGCTAAAATGACATGTATATATTCATGTGTGTGCGGGAGCTCATACATAGCAGACACAGAACTCTCAGGCAGCTGTTAGTGACATTAGAAATTGATAGAAGAGAGTGATACGGCGGCTCAGTCAGTTATATATTAAATATAGCATTTAAGATTTTAAAACACTTTATTTTGGTAACGATTAAATTTGGTATAGTTTAGAAATTGATTTAGTAGTGCATGCGCGTCATTCCCACGGTTGTGTGTGCATTGTGACTAATTGGCATGCGGCTGTTGAGAATTCGACCTATTAATAGCTGACATCGCATGTACCTTGAAGTAGAGATTAAGATAGTTTTGGATTGAGAAATGAGATTTTTAACACAAATTTTCAAAGTATATTTTCTTTCTTCTCATCACTGCTTTAGTAACTGTAATTGCCGTGCAAATATGTGTCGTTTGTGATGCTCAACTTCATCAACGCACCACGATCTGAGCAGCGCTGCTACAAATCACATAATCACATCTCGTCGCACCGTCATCTCGACCGTTCTGACATCTACTGGCGACACGGCGACGCAGCCAACTGTGTCACGACGCTACCAACGCACTTTCTGCACCGACTGCGAGAAACTTGATTAATTCGAGAATCATCAACGTCGTTGGCGCATGATATGAGAAATGCGTCAGCAACGCATTTTAGCAGAATCGTACTCAAGTCGCAATTGCCAGTCGTGACGCAGTAGGAACTTTTGAAGCGTCAGAAATGCAATGCACTTCGCACATGGGCGGACTCTGCGAGCTCGTTGCGATCGTCTTGATCACCGATACTACTGCCGCGATCGCATTTAGTGTATCCGTAACCGTCGCATCAGTAGCAGTCATGCAAGTAGAGGACGTTATCTGTATAGATAGGAGTAACACCCTTGATTGGAATGACCGATGGCGAGTGCGTGTGCTACCTGTAATGGGACATTACATGGATATTGATATGTGTGGTACACATCACCTCTTAGTGCCCCATGAGTGGTAGTTACCGGTATGATACCCGTATTACCTCCGATACCCACGTGCACTGGTGACGTCATTGGATTATGTCATAGGACATGTAGTAATCATATCCGAAATGATGGTTCCTGAATCTCAAGTATTCTTGAGAGAACACTACGAGTGACGCGTCGAGCTTCATCGTCAGAATTCACGTGAGAGGCTTCGGCCAATCACGTCGCAGGGAATTTTCTTGTCAGAATTCAAGTTCGAGGTCGGTGGGTTGAACCTCAGAATATTTAAGGTATTATATTAGGATAGTATGTTTTATATGCAGGCATGAGGTTTTACTCGTAAAACCTCTAAGAGCCCTTCAGGTGCATTAAGGGCAGCGCAGGAACCACAACAGCTTTTCAACTCAGTTGCAATTTTACGATCAAGCACATAGGTCGCCTCCGCTTCTCTCTCTCTGAGACCTTCGGCTCAAGACTAGCTCGGCTAAGGCAATCGGCTCTCCTAGTGAGAGTTCACTTTGCCGAAGTTAGCGCTTCCTCAAGACAAGGGTTCAGTGCCGTCCGGCTGTTCGCTTACGCGATAAGCAGGACTGGCCTGAGTCCCATTACACTACCTGCTCGTATTTGACGAGTGACGATCGAGTACGCGATCGCGTTTTTGTAGCTACCACATACACGCTCTTATTTTTGGTAATCAAACCATCGCTTTCGCAATGAATAATTGATCGAATAGCCTGTGACACTCAATATATGAGTACCACATTCTCAATGTCACGATTTAAACTCAAAATAGATTCCAGTCACTGTACAACTAAAATCATTAATCAAAGACGAATGTATATAAATGTACACATTTTCAGTTGTACTTGCGCTACGTACGGCCGGCTCCAACCTAAAGTCAATTGATGCCCAACGTATGTCCAACGTCGTGTACATCCTTCGCCGCATGATTTAATTTCCCACGCATTGGTATAAGACGACTCAATTTGTTGTGCTACACTCTGTGTGAGCCAAGATATTTAAAAGCTAGCAGCAGCTATAGTTCGCATCATTATTTGCTCTCAAACAGCTACGTTAGCAAGCAGGGTGTGTAGAGGACATCTACGATACATCATTTGTAGTTGTAATGCACGCAACGCAACGCAATACATAACTGATCAAGGTATCTGATAGCGACCTAAAAGCTGGGTAAAATAGCAGCAGTCATAAATTTTGAGCGCTACAGGTATGACTTGTTTGTAAATACCCTGATATCAGTTGGCAGCTCCGCGGGATGCGCATGGGCTTATGATTTGCTGTGCGTGTTTGCTCCGCGACACCTTGCCAGTATGCGACTCTGTACTACAGATGATCAGCATGCTCGCCGACAGACGAAGTCGAACCCACGTACATACCGTGAATTAAAAACGATTCGCGTACAGACACATATTCGACCTCAAACACCACCATGCCGCCAGTCGATACACGCTGCTCGCAGACCCCGTTATTGGCACTAGTCCGGAGCAACGACGACAATACTAGACACGCTCAAGTTACCTCTTGTTCTAGAATCTATGACCACTTGTGGTATTCATGCGTCGTTCACCGGTTTCATAGCCACGCCGATGCTCGAGACTCCACGATCGCAGTTAAGCGTCACAGCGGCTCCTTTTCGCGCCTTCACCGCTCAGCACCACCCATCAATGTCCCCTATCGTCACGCGTATCGCGTCGATTGACGCACCCGACAAGTTTGTCGAAGGTGGGATGGCTCCACTGTTACAAGAGACAGCTGTACACAACATCAAGCAGCGCCTCGAGAGAGTAGAAGAAATACGCACAGCGCATGCACATAGTACTTACTTTCTCCTTGCGTCCATTGTCTTGTTGTATT
Source organism: Globisporangium camurandrum (assembly GCA_023337595.1). NCBI lineage: Eukaryota > Oomycota > Peronosporomycetes > Pythiales > Pythiaceae > Globisporangium > Globisporangium camurandrum. Next base: position 2,569 of record JAADXH010000673.1, on the reverse strand, counting down.
TGCCACCACCATGTAGTCACTGCTTGATATTGCTGTTGCTGCTTTGTGGACCTTTGTTGAGTTTGTGTTGCAACGTGAAATTTGTAATTCGACTGAAAAAATTAACATTTCTGCCAAATGCGTCGCTATAGTTGTTAAAGTAATTATATACCTTAACATAGATAATGCGGTAATCAATAATAGCTATAAAAAATTATTACTGTTGAAAAAGTGCTTTTCAAGGAAGGGCCGGAGTGCTGTTTTTAAAAGCCATTAAAGTGTCCCAATTTTGTGCCCAACAAATAATGTCGTTTTAGTATACTTTCTGGGTGAGTATCAGTTTTTGTAAAGCTGAAAATTAAACACGAATGTTACTTTATATTGTTAAGAATGCAATATGAATGTGCAAATATATTGGTATTACAAATCTCTTACATACTGTAGACAGGTATTAATTGTACTACAGCGCAGTTGTACTACTTCTCTATTTTGCATTCTATGTCAATGTAAATACAAACTATCTATTTATCGTCGTATACATCTGCGCTATTCTACCACCTCTAATATCATACGTTGTTTCGAAAAACCCGGCGAACAAGTGGTTAATGAAAAGTGCGTTTTTCAAAACATTTGTTGTGCAAGACAATATCGAATTTTGACATGCACAATGTCTACACACAACGCAAAGTACCACATTGCGTATTGGGATACTAGTAAACGTACTACAAGGTTCATTTCGGTATTGTTCGGAATATGTATGAGACCAAAATTGCATGGGTATTCATAGGCAATGAATTATGCGGTAACTGCTTTTGCTATAAAATAGAGACATATCTGTAATTTAAAATTTTCCGATTCGATGACGCATTTGTACAGAACCTATATTTGTTTTATCGATAGAAAATAAATAATCAAATGAATTTTAACTCCAAATGCTGCATATTATAAAATAGACGTTTATGTCATCAAAGCCTTGAAAGACTTGTCCGAAATTCATTTACAGCGTACATCGCGTATATAAAGCGACTTTGCACCTCATTTGTAGCAGTATCATACTATACATCACAAGAAACAGCCATTTCGCAGTAATATCATACTATTCATCACTAGTAGCAACTACGCACGTTAGTGTTGCAAAACGACAGTCGTGTTCACTTTGTAACTCAGCTATAGGGTCATGTTTGCTATTTTCTCCATTCTGTTTGTGTCTTTCCCATGCAGTGTCTACAAATGCCTATGGTAGTATCCTCAAAAACTGATGTAGTACATTTTTGGTTCTATCTCGTCTCATACAATTTGGTCAGCTTGACATGATTACATATACATATATATGTTATCGAAGTGTATATGTCCTATTTTCTTAGTGTAACTATTAGTGATTAGCATTACACCACTATATAATGTAACTTGTACATACCGATGACATTTCCTATATAATAACTACTAAGAAACTGCGGCGATTGCACTTAGAATATAAATGCGACCTCGATATTATGCAGGCATACATATTAGTCGTACAATGTTCGATATTCTACTGTTTGTTAACCTGATAGTTCGTTTCCAATAAACGTTTTCTTTATATCGAATGATAGTTGATATGGTAAAAAGCAAGTTCTCTACAAGTAGAAATTCAACTTTATATGTTGTTCCATCACTCCGTAAGGCAGCTTGTGTTTGTAAATCCTGTAATTAGATGGACATCGGACCACCTTATATGCTTTTAGCGAGAATACATGGTATACTTCTAACATCGTGGAGTACTTTGACTCAAGCGCAGATCGACCTGCGTCGCTTCGAGATCGCGCACTACTTGCTGAACAGCACTGTCATGTATGGCACGTGCAATAGCTCGAATGGAAGCGCCGCGTACAACGCGCGAGTGACTGCTACACACCACCATGCATGAAGCCGCAACCAAATGATGTACACAAAGGCGTGACACTACGAACGCATGCGCATACGCCGCTACTGTGCAACAAGTATGTTCGTGTGTCGGTGATATGCAATTCACTTCGATGTGCAACAAGTGACGCGTGTGCATTATGAAGGCGCGCCATAACATGACAGAGGTGTGTCACGTAGTCAACGGCCCGTTATTGGCTGCTTTGCAAATCCGAGATACAAAATCTTTGGAACCTGGATTGTATCATCCGCGTTAAATATTGTCATCACATTGGCATGTTGCTTGCAATTGCTTTTACAAAGGCATCGACAAACAATGACGCTTCTGCCGCTAATGAGCGTCGCTGCGACCCTCGCCTGCACATCGCTGCAGCAAGCAACGCTGTATGACGACGGTTGTAAGCGCAAGCGCGAGACTGACGAGATGATTTAGTAACCAAAGCCACAATCTATGCTAACGCTGCCGTCATCATCGCCACAGACAACTACAACGTCTCCCACTGCACGCGAGCACGTTGAGCTGCTGTCACACGCCGCGTCTTGCGAATCGCGAGCCTGTCAACATGAGCGAGCACCATCGCGCATTCCTATTCGTACAAGGTTTGGTGCACGCCTCGAAGCGCGGTGACTTGCCGATCGTGCAATGGCTCTGTGGCACGTACTGTCCAACTGGCTTTGCATGGAAAGG
>JAADXH010000672.1:0-18499 GCA_023337595.1 Globisporangium camurandrum | reverse complement strand
TGCTCACGAAAGCGAATGATTTGTTCGAGGTGCAGCGACTTACATTTGCAGCAGAATTGCTCTCTGAAACTAGGACTAATGGTTTCTGCACAAAACGCAACCAGTACACATCTTTGCTTCAAAACACACAATCCACTTTGTAATGCATTGCGCATACTTATCTCCGGCACGTTTGGATACTTTAAATGTGATCACGTTTACTCATGTCTGCTGAGTGACTCAAAAAAACTCACTCCCGTCATGTCGTTCTTCGCATGTACTTCTCTGTACCACTGGACATACTGCCAATAAATTTTTAGCTGCCAAGTTGTAGTGCAATCATTCAGTGATGTTTATTCGTAATGATATAGCCAATAATTGCTTCATTGTTGCCAACCACAATTTAAGATAAATAAGCTAGTGTAAAAGCCAGCAATAACACATATTTTAAAACAGAGACCGTGTTTTCATCGTTTGTTCATTGTATTGATTTAGTCAAAAGAGGCAAGTACATGGTCTATAAACACACAAATTTCATTTTCCTTTGACAAATACGCCTTCTCACCATTTCTTTAACTTCGGGCGATCGAAAAACGGCTAAGACAAAATTGATCTGACACGCATATTCTACAATCGGCATCTAAAAATAGATCAAGCAAAAATAGAAACAACAAGCTCTTGGTTTGAGCAATCGATTAAAATCAAAGTATTAGAGCCGTCACAAAATCAAAGACTGGAATGGTTGATTGTCTAGTGGTACAGTGAAGAATATCGTAAACGACGACCCCAAACAGAATTAAGCTTATTAATCAAAGTGGGATCACCAATTTATAGGAGCAACCGTGTAGAGGGCAATCGAAGCTACCAAAACATACCCTAAAATCGAGAATGGACCGATGTAATTGGTTGTGACTTACCATAAGAGCACACCCTTCAATTCGACACAATAAATGCTTCAAAACTACAAGATCTATTCGAACTGGTGCTTTAATAGATCATACGCAATATAAAAGGCATATACTATGAGTTCACAATATGTTCACTAGATAGAACAAGTGCATTTACACACCTAATTTCGTGTCGAAATAAAGACATCAAAGGACAAAGAGATACAAACAACAAATGTGCCAAAAAGCAGACATGACACTACAACATCTTGCATAGTAACACTGCTCCAAAACGACTGTTCGTTTCACATCCTGGTCTTCAACTTAGTTCTCGTCTTCAACCCACACCAACCACTCATCAATATATCGGATCGTGTCGCGTGCTCGAAAGAGCGCGGAAAATCGTCCTTTCACTTTTGCATATCGAATGGCTCTTCCGTGGGGAAGTTGTAATCGTCTTTGATTTTATCGTTGTCGATTTGAGCTTCGTCAAAACCACTGCTGGTTTCTTATTCTGCTTCGCAAATGCAGCAGGGTTTTCCATTGCGCCAGCGGGGGTGTGAGACACACATCCAGTATCAAATGAATCGAATTCAAGCTTTACGCCAGGTGTATACAGCTTGAAATTTTATAAATGCATAGATGCATCAAACTCACAACAAACGAGAAGAACACACATCCGCGCATCGCACAGCGTGTTATGGCGCTCATCAAGATTGTAACGGGCAGATCGTTACTGAAGTACACGGTGCTGGTGAGGAAGCGTGGACGGACGACAAGTACTTCCTGTCAAGTACAGGCACTGAAGCAGCGATGAAAAGAAGAATTACACTAGCTCTGAACATTTGTATTTAATAGCTCAGTTCCTGTCCTTAACAAAGATATTCGAATCCCTACATTACATCATGCCTTGTCGACTGTTGATATGTGGAATACTTAACAGCCACATCCCAAATTCAATGAAGCCAAAATTGGCACACAGATGTGCAAGAGACACGCAGGCGTCACTAAACCAAATCCTAGCCTATACGTAATAATGTATCTTTACTAAATATGTATACTCCATAAATTTACATGTAATATTCAGCTCTTTACAGAGGTTGCCTCAAGATTGTAAAGTAAACTATACGTCGACATGTTCTGCTGGATGTGATATATCTTTCAAAAGTATCGCTTGATGTGACGAGGATGTGCAAGATGGTGCACCGCATGAAGGTGTTGCGCTGTTACTAGATAGTGTGCTGCTGCAATGAGGAGCGTTTAAATCATTTCAATTGTTTATTTTGTGACGTTTACAGTTCATTTGCTCGATAATATCACTAACAAAGATCAATGATCGATTCAATTTTTACATGATTCAGTTATTTACATACGCAAGTGAGTTTAGAGCTCTTCATGGAAAATACGCCTGATTTAGTTGTAGGTCTTCCCACTATCATAATTCATCCACATCACACGCAATATCAGATATGGCTGTGTGTCACGTTAGTGCGAGCTTTGAAACACTAGCTAAGCGACGTATGTTACGTTAGTCGTGGCTAATTACGAGTGGTTGCTTTTCATATGATTGGCTCGAGACATGACACCAGTTGTGGCTTGATGCATGGCATGACTTTTAAATCCTCGCCGACGGCGTCAAAACAACATGGTATGAGTTAACTTTCCTACTTTCTGTTTTCGATCTACATCAACTCAAGAGCTAATATTATATGAGACCTAAAGTATGAAGCATATACATTTATGCAATTGGGGAAGAGATGCAGTTCACGATTTAACGATGATCAGACGGACACGTCGTTTCCGCTCCGTCATGTTTCTGATCCAACGCCATACTAGATATAACGCTACCATCCGACGGCACCGCTCGTCAGAGGCTTCGACTTCTCCACGAACAGGCCATCCAAGGATCTAAAACAATGTAACCGTACATTCCACGCAACCATATATAAGCGCAGGTATGCAACTCGTCTGACTGGAAATTTAAAGACGAGCAAATGCGTATACCAACGTTTGCAGTTCTCCAAAACGTCAGCGTTGATGAGTTCATGTTTGACGTGGGGATGTTCCACGAAGAAAAAATCATCTACATGCGCTGCTCTACGTTGAGTGCACCCATTACCCGAGATCAACACCATCAGCAGCAGCAAGTAGACAGCGCTTCTATGGAGCATATTAACCGCGTCAAGCCAATGACCACTAACTGTGTCGCGCCTCGGAATGTTACGAAGCTGGAGTAGTTGATGGAACGAATTTGCTATATTGCGAATAGGGGGATAGGATTTGCGATTTCGTCAAGCGACGTCATTAGGAAGACGAGCGCGCTCGGCGGACGTAAACGTAGTTCCCACCTAGCATGTCGAGCACGAACTCCTTGTAAATATTGCTGTTGAGGCGCTGGTACAGCACATTGACATGGCTGTGAAAGAAATTGTGGTAACCGGTTAGAATTCGAATTCGCTATTGCTGTATTGTATGGTGATAGTTGCGAGGAGAAAGCTGCGTATGCTCATGTCTCAGGCGCGTCCCACCACATCACAAATCAAGGCATGGTGGGTGAGGCAGCGAAGGTAGTATTGATGACCCGCACTAGAGGGTCCAGTAGCGAGACAAGAAGCAACTTGTGCGCATGCTACTGCTCGAATGCAAGTGGCGTATTCAGTGACAACTATCTACTTTCTCGAATGGCTCATAAATCTATCGTGGGATAGCATTTGCGTCAGCTGTGGCTACGTCGAAGTCAACCCTGCAATCTACTGGGCTAACAAACACATTGTCATGATACCGACGATTTCACATATACGTTTCAATTCTGCGTGGTTGTAGGTAAGAAAAATGCACGCATACAACATTTCGACACGTATACGGGGATATTTGTATGTCGCAATATATCTAGAGTTTATTGAGAAGCATCTCGACAGCAACAGTGACGTGCTATCAAACAAACTTCGAGCGGGTTTAATGCTCTGTCGTTGTCAATTTAGACGCACCTCTACGTGTGCGTGCTCATATTTGCATTAGAGAATTGAGCATGAGGCGCTCAATCGATTTGTCGCGCCACTCTTGGCTAAGAGTCTCATAAAGAAGTCGTATTTGTTTTAGTAAGTCAAAAATCTTTGTGATGCCCTAGAAGGATCCAGCAAAACGTCTTTAACCGCGCCGAAGTAACTGGTACAAGGATTTAACCAACAACAAGGTGCGGCGAGTGTTTGACTAATACTACGTGGACAACTTCGCAGTTATAACGCATTTACCGCGGTCGGACATCAAAGAACTGTTCTATAAGATGATCGGATCTTTAGTGTTTAGCTTCCTGATATAGGTTGGCGAATACATCCAAATACATTGTCAACAAAAGCTCGTCGAAACACTGTTACGAACAAATCAAGAGGGATTCCATAGAGGTGTAGCGGGAACGCCTCGACTACATCTGTGTGTTTTTAGCGCTTGGTAAACTATAACGAGCAATGTCTGCGTCAGATATTGTTCAAGTTCTGCAGTGAGAAGCTTTACGTGAAGCGATCCATATAATACAAGTTATGTGAAATAATTGGATGCGTCAATCAGGCACGTGATCTGCGAATATGGCCTGGCAGTCGACCGGGACAAGACTACAGCAGTCGTGTACTGGCCTGGTGTCATTGACGACCTCGTTGTAAAGCATTTCCTTGGTGTGGCATAGTATTTCGCTTTGTAGACGAATCCGTAGACGTAGCTACAGCGTTGTCGTATCTGCTATAATAATATACAATATGTACACGCACGCGCACTATAGGCAATTAAACAGCGAATTAGCCAAGCGCCGTTCCTGCGTCTTTCAGATATGCATCTATCCTTTGTACTTTCGATGGATCAGTCCACAGTAACAGGCGTTGGTTTATTCAACCAGCACGTGAACGTTTTCGACCATCAAGTCGCGGGATGAGTTACACGCAGAACAAAAATCGGCAAAAGTAGCCTACACACGAGACGAGCTTATTCGATGAAGTATTACTTGAGACAGTTGCGTGAACATATTTGTTGTGACACCATTACTACAATTACTGCCAACTCTGTGTGTTGTTTGTGTATTTCGATCCTGTCCATGTGGTTATCCACGACGCGAGGATTGGGGATTTTTAGGCAGCCTTTGTCACTCTGCCGCTCCGATCGAGTTCGACAAATATAGTTGTCGAAGCTCTCTCTGGGTCGCTGGAGTTGGCAACGTGTTCAATAATATTTGTGATTCTCGCTCGTGCAAATTACTAATGTCGAGCATCAAATCGTTTGATCCGTGTTTTCCACGTCATTCGAAGTGGCTAGCGACAAACTCGCTACATAAATAGACATCTAGTTTGTGACTCGATGAAGTACCAACATCGGCGTAATAATTATCTATACTCAAACATCCTCATTTCATCTATGAGGTTGGCTTGCTAAAGCGCAAGGTCGAATGTCGACGACGATTAAAAATGCTCCTGTGCTGCGATGGTGCTTTGCTGGTAAATCTGCATGACCACAACAACGCCGCAGTTGTATCGCGCCCCAAAGATACTAAGACGTTTCTCACCATGCCGTTTCCACGGCGTGGCATAAGAATCTAAATTGAGAAGTACTCATTGAGTAACGAGTGCTGCGCTCGAAACAAGAGCAGCATTTGTCGTCATCAAGGTCTACACAAGTCGCTTTAATTGCCAGTTATGTGTCGGGATCACGTTTCCAGCAAATTTGTACGTATTTTAACGGTATCGCGAACATTCAACTTCTAGTCGCCGACCGTTGGATCGAATTTCCGTGTCTGCAGAAACTGCTTTCATTATCGCATAAGAGAGCGCACGTAGAATCATCAATTGAGTTATGCGCCACTTATACTTGCCAATTTGCATACGTAGTATCACTAATTGACTTATGCGCTACTTATAGTTGCCCACCAGCATCGTGAGAAATCGCGATCGGGAATTATGTAGTTTGTATTCGACCGCACTTCTGAAGTTCATATGTGCTCAGCTGCGTATGATAGTCAGTTATACATAATGCAACTCTAAGTTACTTGTTAAGTACACCATACGTCGTTTGGATCAAGTCGATGGACAATACCCGGACGATCAAAGATGCACTACGATACACATATTCGTACTACCGAGACGATTAGGCGACCATTGCCATGACCATCGAGTTCTCGAGCACAACTACTGAAACGAATCGTCCAACACGTCGCCGTTCCATCTTTGTACATAAGTTGTTCACATACTACCACTTGCAATACCATTAAAAATACTAGGTTGAAATCGCATGCGCGAATTATGCGACGGCGAGCAATAATGGTTAACTCCTTTAGCACCGTTTCCTGAGTATTCGGGGTTAAGCCTATAATTATCCTGGCAGTGACAGGTTAACAAATTGCATACTAATATTAAATAGTCTAAACCAGTTCTAAATAAGAAAATTAAATTGTCTATTCCCAGGATATCTAGACCAATAACTCGATGCTAAAGGCTTTTATAGCAAAAACGCACATGCGACAGGCTCAAGAGAGACAAGGTTAGTATCACATTCAAAAATGACACGGAATGCACTACTCAGTCAACTAATTGGCCTTTGGTAATGCAAAGCGCTTAATTATAGTGAGATTCGTAATTTACATATGATTACATCAAGAATGCGATCATTATTCAGTTGTTGCCATGCTGGATAAGACCATTCCAAATCGTTGTGCGCGTGCTCTTTGCAAACACGCGGAATATAACTAAAATATGCTATCAATCGAATATATAATACCCACCTGCGATTCCAATCGGTTAATAAACAAAATGCATGATGGTAGACAAAGCAGACATGCACAGTGTCAGTTATGTTGAGGAATTTTTGGCAGCCTTCGATTATAATGACGTGGCGTATCACCAAGAGCGGAAGAGCAGAAGTAAAGAAGCGCAGCGGAGCTTGTGAGTCACTACTAAAGTGCACAACCGCAGTGATCGAAGCCCTCGTAGCGTACGTCAAGAAAAACTGTACGTACACGATGATGAAGATAAAACTAGTGCTGTGGTTCGACACGCAGATCAATCAGTCATTCACAACAATCCATAAGAAATTGCTGAACCAACTATTCATGAAGAAGGTGATACGATTTATGCCTCATACGACACGCTATGTGTTGTATCGTACTAACACTTGTCTCCTATGTCGCTCACGAACAGGTCGGAGAATTGCTCGTGCAATACATGGACATCGGAGACGTTGTAGTATATTTCAACAAAGCCTAACTTTAACTCGTACTTCAAGCGCAGACAACGAAGAATGCTTCGTAATCAGCGACCAGTCGTAGTCCTCCCCGCGTCAAAGTCAAAACCATCAAGTTCAACGTGCCATCTCCACAAAGATCAGTGTCGTTCACTATGCACTTCCAAAAGGCAGCATCAAAACGCTGTGATAGCGGAGGCCGTGTACCACCAAGCGTGCGGTCCTCCAGGGATGCGAGCTAGGTTGTAGGCAATACAGTCATAATGCTAGGCTATGCGCCAGTGTAAGGCCAGACAAAATCGCTCGTCGAAGGACACGTCGATATTGTGTTGCTTCGGCTTGCGCCTTCTTGCCCTCGTAAAATCTGGTCGATGGTCGCTTCAGCGTGTTAAAGGCACTCATCGAGTTCTACAGAACTTGAACCGCGAAAACATGCCTTCTGTTGGTATACTTCCTTCCCGTTTCGCACTTAATATGTAGTTGATAGAACGCGCAGCTCACATAAGCATGCATCAACAACAGCAGACCAGTGTCGAATATGACAACTCATTGCCAGCACTCTTTCGCTACATGCAAAGATATTTTTACGGCTCGTAGGATATATGTTATACATTGCAAATGTACATCGTAATACTATTGAATCTAACAGAAACTACATTGAATAACACAAAAAATCATTACGGACAGTCCAAGGTGCCGTGTCTCTTTGTAAACCAGTTCATTCTACTGTGTTTAACAACAACCGCGCTTAATGTAACGAGCAGCACAACGCCATCAATTCTGAATAATCGTTTTTAGCCATCATGGGACGTATCTTCCAATGTATTTTCGTCGCTTTGTATGTTAGCTTAAACAGACGCTAACATCTCCGTACGCTCGTTGTCAATATGTGCCATGTATAGCAGATGATCACAGCGACGCGCACAGTTAGTATACAGTGTGCAATACTACAAAACGCTAAATTAACAACCAAATGCTGAAATTCATTGTCATACACTAATTTGCGTCGCACTACGAGCGAAACATTCACGGAGGTGGTGACAATAGTGTAGTGCAAATATTGCATTACAGTATCGGGGAGTACTGCAAATCGAATGCGTTGCTGACTCAACCAATGCCATCACATCATTTATCCTTCTCGTGTGTACACACCTGGTGGTGCTGACCCTTTCCGATGGCATTGTGCGCCATAAACGAGATGAGTTAGTGGTTGCTGCTATTCGTTTTATGAGTCGCCTCTATTATTGACTTCCGGATTGTTCTTAAATACCTTCAACATGTGAGCTGTTTGTAGTACAATTAATCCAACCGTTGGCGTTTTAGTGAGTGGAAATAGTGTTATTATGTGAGCGACCGCATAATGACTATATCAAACGCGAGCATTACCAACTCACCTCGCCGTCGACTAATTCGGTGTTGAGACGTGCAGTGTTGCTCACAAAAAATTTCCGGAACTGTCCGTATAGAGTTTTAATGCTGCCCTCCAATGTACTGGCGGAAAAGCTTTCTTCACGTATCCTAGAAACAATTTTTGCATATATGGTTGTGACACGGCAACTTGTACCTAATGAAGCCGTCCTCCAATCACCGAGAGTTATCTGAACCACTTTGTTGATTTACAAGGACATGTGGTTTTTGTAAGTCAGCATTACATAATGACAATTACTTGTAAGATACAACGCAACACATTTGAGTAATCGATGTTTCGTTTTTCTACCATAATTTCCTACCGATGGCTAAATGTCTTTGCTTTACTCCGTACGTGCTCTTTCACTTTCCGTTGTAGAGTATAAAGCAATCCGGGACCTGAGCGTCGGTATCTGGGATGACCATACTGATGTTGCTCTAAACTTGAGGTGCGGAAAAGTTTACCATGTGTTTCTATGTACGCGTAAGTGAGAGGTAAGGATAAATCACTTCAAATATACTACTTATACATACCTTCGCAGGCGATACACTACGTCCATGTTAACATTTAATAAGATACACATCGGCCGAGTCGAAGACAGGCATCGTACAAGGCACGCTCACATCACTGACACTACCGTACACTCTCATAAACTACTGTATTCATAGATTAAAGCAGCACACACTCCACCAAGAAAATGAGCTACTGACACGGCAGAGTTGACGCACCACGTCAGAGACTTCGTCTTCTCTATCTCTGGACATCCGTTGTAGGCGACTTCGGCACCTTTTGCTCCGTCGTCATCTTCGCCATCCATCTCAAGTCGCTCGGAACTGCATTTCGGTTTTCTAGTGGGTTGACGTGCCAGCTACAGCTGCTGCATCGACACAGATTCACTGGCACTTGTCGCACCTCCTTCATGTTGCTTTTCTGCGTCTCGACACGCTTGCCCACGCCCGCTGCTGTCGATCGAGCCGGAGTGGCGACTCGGAGCTGCTCCAAGTTGTCGCGCTCCAGCCGTTAATGGAGTTGGATATTTTGGCATCATCATGGCAGTAGTGCTGGCGCGAAATACGCTCATCGACGATAACGTCAGTATCTTTGACTCCGTGGTAGACTTTGGCGTTGGGATTGTCATGGCGGCGATGCAGTCCGTGATACTTCGATGATGATTCGAAATGCGTATTGGTCTATTGTTCGAGATCTCTCTGAGAAATTCGATGCCTCGAGCCTAGATCTGCGTGGCGCTGCTACAGATCCCGGCGCGCAGACCCTGCTCTCCAACTTTAGATATGCTAGCGTCTCATACACGTCCATAGTAATGATCCAACACGCCTTTGCGCGTGAAACGTTTAGCATGTTTGCGTCAGCAGTTGACGAGTATTCATATCGGTCGGTACAACAGATGACAACACGTAACGACGCCACGTTGACGGTTTAACAGCTTCGACTTTGATCACGCAGTTTATTCTCTGGATGGCGCCGCGCAGCAACTCTACATCGCAGTGCTTTGCTCGTAGACAAGGAGGCGAGTATGATGTCGCGAAATTGCTATAAAACGACATGTAAACATTAGCGAAGGGGATGACATGGCTAAGATGTACACATGATCATTTGTCCACGACCCAGCGCAACCGTGGTTTTTCAGGAGTGGTCGGACGCAACGTGTGACTATTTGAGCAGGTGCATTGGAACGCACACGTTTGCTCAATCTCGGCGTTTTGGGCCTCTATTTCATGTGTTAGCGGTCAGTGGGAAAAACACTGCAGGCAGCATTCTATTCCGGATTGCAGCAGGTTGATCTCTGAGGTAGTACTATTATCGCCGGAGGAGACTATAACTTGACATCGCACCCCGAATTTGATTGGTCTCGGGCCTGCACTTTGGTAGTGCACGGTTCACCAGGGGTTGCGCTCTTGGGTCCGTAGTTTCCAAATGGCAGACGCACTTGCAAGTACAATGCATGCTTGTGTCTTTCTTTGGGTCGTCACGGACATTAAAGAATGCAAGTATGCATACTCGTTCCACGACACTCTTAATTCGATTGCGACCAGCAGACTAGACCATTAGTACACTAGCTCGTTCGAATGGGTGTGCCAATGTGAAACGGCCCAGGCGGGTCTGATATCGCGTCATGACGGTGTGGTGCTGCGAGCGGCTGATCCAGACTACTCCAGTGCCATACGCCGCCAAAACCATTTTTATCCGGTGAAGGAAAAGTATCGAAATCGTGTTCTGGGTGGCTGTAAGCACGCTCTTCTTTACGGCCGTTAAGATTGACGATTGGGATGACTTCAAGACCGCGATGCGATGGAGCTCCCTCGTTCAAGCAAACGAGTGTCGGCAGCACAAAACTCGTGTACTCAAACGCCACGACAAACGAAAGCGTGTCGCTATTCGAGGCTGTCGGTAGAAACTAATAAGACCGCCGAGATCTTTCCGATCTTTTGAGGTGCTACCTATCTACCCTGATGCTCAAATAGTGACACTTTGGGGAGATCTTGGCAGATGCCAGATGTACCGCCGAGAGCAATCGCGCCGACGAACGTTCACAAAACACGAGAATTGCGCTCTCGGTTAGCAACGTGCCATTTAGGCACGATTCTCCACTCCATCCATTCGCACGATTATCATGTGTCTTGAATGTTGCGAGCACACGTCGGCTTTTGGATCGGTCGCCACAAAGTTGTCAAATGCCTGGTTGTTAATACTACAACAGTCGCCCTGTACGCGCTAGCATTGCGACCGCATATTTTACCAACTCGGACCAAGTACAACTGTACATCGCGGACGATGAAGTAACACCTATTGTACGCCGGCTGCCCAGCGGCTAAGCCACCAAACCGGACCATTATTCAAAAAATCTGTTTTGAGACCTCTCTGAGCTCACGCTTCATTTGGCCACGCTTTACACATGCTGCTTGCGTTTTTAGTACATGCTGAGCTCTTTCTTTAAAGCCAATGTTTCAAGCATTTCAAAATGTACAGCACCGGTGACCGGCTACGATCTTCGTCTAATTGCGATGCTCAACACTGACAACAAGGTGCTCGCTCGATTCATTGCTACTCGAGGTGAGAAAAAGTGACGGTATTTGAGATTGTGGGCTCAAAATCGGTTTGTCCACGGCAGTAAAATTCATGTTACAATCGATATATCACATGTCACGCAGAAGTTCGCTCGTTCGGGTTGGCTACCGCGCACAGCTCGCGTCGCTTTTCTCAACTTTTGAAACGCCTACTACTCTATCGGAATAATATCTTGTGGCACTATGATGGCATGCATACCCGTTAATAGTTTGTTGCACTTGTTGGCATTTTTCATGACGGCACTGTAGCGCTTCTTAGCGAACGTCTATGCCTCATCGCCAATTGATATACCCACACTATACTACAGGGTTGCCCACTGGTGCTGCAATTGTATAAACTCGCGTTGAAACCACTTTGCAGACATCTACAAAATGATCTCAAATATCCCAGGATCACTCTCCCACATAAGAACGGCAACTTTCATTCCCCAATCAGCACGTACAACAATGACGTTGGCCTGCAATAACGACGCATGCGAAAAGACATTGCACTGAGCGTTGTAGACAAATTCGGAGCAGCATTGGTAAAATCCGAAATCTCTGCCATTTGCGTTACGATACAGCTGGCGACCGGTGCGCTTGCCACAGTCGACGGCCGCATCCACAGATGCGAACAGGTCAGATTACAAGTTATCTCGGGGGACATGTGGCGTTAGTCGTGTCGGTGGTGCAAGTGTGGCATCTTGCAGTGCGTGCGGTACAGCGGCGATAGTGATCGTGGCGCCAAATCGACAGATTCTCTACAGCGCGTGGCGCTCACCAAGGCTCGTAGTGCCAAAGTTGCTCGTTTCAACGCGGCATTGTTGGACGACCGACGCGATAGTGCAAGACCCTGCGAGTCGCACTCATTCTTTCATGTGGAAGAGGCAATTCTTACAATTAAAGCGTACATATTTCACACTCACAGCGGGGACGCGCACCGATCGCGGCGCGGCACTGTCGCTGTTGCTATTGCTGCGTCATGGACGGGTCGCTGAGCTCAATTTCCTCGCTGAACGTTTTGTGATGGTAGCATGCAAATTTGCACGCAGGGCAAGCCATGGACATCCAATTGCGAATGAAGGTTCACGACGTTCTCACATGGCATGCGGCAGCAACAGACAAACCATCTACTACTATTCCCGATGATACTTGCGACGACGCCGGTGTAATCCGATGGGCGTTAATCATGAGGGAAGTAGGAGCAACATTTTTTGTTTGTGCACACTGGTACATGTGACACGCGCGAGCGTGACTGTGTTGCTCCTTTGATCACAGCGCATCGACACCGCATAGATCTGGAAACGTGGACATCTGGATGGTGGCTTTGCCGGTATCGGCCATTGGAGCGACATCGATTCGATCTGACACATCCATGTCGCAGCACGCGGCCAGCTGGTGGTAGAGTGGATACGGCGTGCTCCGGCTTTTAAGCAAGGGACTCTCCAGGACGCCACAGCCGCACTACTTGATCGCGCAATATAGATGCTCGGCCAGCTGTCGTAGAGGATATAGATGTCTCTTGATTTCAACGATTAAGAATCTTGGTCGCTAGCTAGACCGAACGACGGAAACGGTATAAGGCGATCATACTCATTGCCGCATGCGCTGCTGCTCATAAAATAGTTTCAGCCACAACTAGACGATGCAATGTTCGCGCTTCACTACGGGACTGCGAGCGGTCGCACCAAATCAATGGCTGCACGAGCGCGCAGCTCAAACTGATGTTTCCGATCAAATAGATGCGCGTGTCCGGGTGGCTTACTACATCAAGGCGCTCCGCTTGCCCTGCTGTGCAGGGCGTCAATGTTGCGCATTACGAAGCCGTGTATATCTTTTGTAAAATGTCCCGTGGCACATTAGTGTGGGCTGCTGGGCTCCGGTTTTGGAATGACGTATGTACTGAGGCGACACCAGTGACACAATTGGTACGTTGCTGGAGTCGAACTGTTCACTAATTTTTCTGCGCTGCCGACGCTAGTATCGGTTCATCTGAGTCGCATGGCACATATTGACACCCAAGTAGATGCGATTGTACAGGCCCATGCAGTAGTGACTCAACTATGGCAACGGCGAGTCATGGCACGTATACACATTATATGGCTGCTGAGGCACGCCGAAAGCTGACGAGTCGCTCCACGCATACAACATTGACGCACGCACACGACACATGTAGAATTTGTGCGGTTTGAATCTGAGCACATGGTAACTCATGGCGACAGCTCTTCTGTTGCCGACTCGAAGGTTCTCGGGGTACTACACTTTCTGGGTGAACGTCGGCACACATCGCTTGTGCCAGCAGACCAGCGATATGATATCCTCGGCGAGATCCTCGAATTCCTCGACGTTGGGTCGCGGCTACCCAGGTCCGGGTGGATTTGGAGTTGTGATGACAACTATTTGCCTTTAAAATGCAGATAAACCGATCGTTTAAGCTGGGACCATGTCTCTTGCGCATCAATCCACTACCAACAATGCCGCAGAATACCTTGGATTGATCCGGGTATAGCGCGGGGCTTCGTCGCTCGCGATCACGGATGTGGTTGTGATCAACGATAGCCCCATGTTTTGTACCAAATGCGAAACAACTGCACACCTCGACATCAACGGCTACGTGTTCAATACGCATAGGCGCGCATCCTCGCGGACACAATCGTGATCCGCGGCTGGGTGCATCACTACTGCTGTTTAACACCGCAGCGGACCATTTAGCGAACCAAGCAATGGATTGTTTTACGAGTGTGGAGACAGCAATGCCGTGCATTAACCCTCAGCGTGCTGACGTGAACAGTGATATTTAATCAGACATCAACTATTGACTGGTGTCGTAGAACTCACTCGATTGGTAATTGACAAGACCGAACATCCACCAGGCGTTTCGAGTTGCCATTTTTAGCAACATTCACTAGAGATAGAAAATATAGCGATATACCGTAGTCGTATACCAGATGAGGCGCCATGCCGCGAGCGGCAGCGGGGCGCCGTTTGGTCTTTCCCTGAAACACTAGCATAGCTTTGACAAACCTCCCTGCTGTATCTAGTTGAGCCCTGGTGTAAAGAGGTCTATAATCGCGCCTTTTCATGCTTCATGCAATGAAAACTATATTACAACAGCTGTTGCTATAAATCTTTAACCAAAGGCTTGACGTCTGTAGTCAAAACGTTGCCCACGCTCGTGTAGCTGCGGCCATCTCATGAGTGCAAGCGTGACATATAAGCGGTTGCAGTTATCATTCACATGATAACTATAGTAGCACTAACACGGCCGCCCGTCGTTTAGCACACCCTCTCCGCCATGTCACTATCGGCAAGTGGCGTTGACGACACTGCTAAGTACAGATATGATTGCGACTACAGTGGGACGGTAACCTGCACGTCAACTAACGGCAGGACGATTGCATTCGAATACCGGACCTGCGCACTCTATACTCCAACGCTCACAGCAGCAGCCGCCGCAAACTCAATCGTTCCAACCGCCCGGCAATTGCTATCACAGCCGCGATGTGCGCATATATCTATCTTGCGCTAAAGTAAACTCTGATGCAGAGCTCATGATAACGATCGAACATCACGCGAGAGATTTGTAGTTGGAAAGTTGCAGAAGAGCTGCTGTTGATGCATTTGCGCCGCATCAAATAAGCCAAAAGCCAACTCGTGGGCTAATGCGAGTGCGAAGGCGTCGCGACAAAGCGCATACATTTCATTCTTTTACGTCGAGCCAGTGTATACGACACTATTGACGTAGTAGCGCTCTACTCCGTCTTGCATGCGTGAGTTGTGCTAGTGCGGAGGTTGTGATGTGCCTCGCTTGTATTGGCAGTGTACAAGTTCAGCCGATTTTAGTCAAAAATGCTTATATTTGTGATACAACGCAAAACTTTTAATGAAAAAATCATCTCCAATACGCATACAATATTAGCCTGTCGAGAAATATAGCACACATGAAATATATCTACACTTGTAGGATTCTCACATGCGCGGCAAGTGGCCAATGCCGGCAGTACTAAAATGCACGGACTTGGGCGTACCTTTTATGGGCGTTGACACGTTGAATGTGATATTTCGACTGCTAAATCAGACCAAAAACGAGCTTCGGGCTTTAATTAGGACAAGGAAGAACTTAAACGTTGGTCGACACTAGATACACCCTAGAGCAAACCGTAAAGGAGTACGTGTAAAGCGATATCCAAAATGGTTTAGAGTGTTCTGTTTTGTCATCGTGCAAGTTTGTTATTTTATCTCGATAAACACTAGCTAGTGCGAGTACTGAGCATCGCTCTCACTAATGATATCATTGTAGGTAATCCAACTCACACTTTTTCATGCAAGAAGGTACTCTTTGTTTAGGCCACATGTATTTGAATGAGTGATACTATTTTATGACTGATTGTATTTACTGTGCGGGCGAAATAGTACTACTAATAGAAATTTGCATTTGGAGAAATTAGTATCACAGACACCCAATCATCATAGCCAAAAATATATAATACATGAATATATAAACGGTAATCGTTTGTGCATCAAGGATTACAGCGTATAAATAAAACGAGCCCGCATGCTATAGTAGCATACAAAGTACGTGATACAGGATGCTAACGCATCATTCAGCATGCCTACCAGCGTTGCAGTGTCAAAGTGCGCTCATGCCGCCTACTTCGCTAACACGGGCGGTTTGACTACCGTAATACTGAATACAGTATTGCAGTAGTCTAGTTGTCGTCTATAATAGATGCACTCGCTCTTCTGCTTAATGATCAATTTGTAGCACAACAGCTAGAGCACACGACCGATCCTGAAAATGCTGTCGACGCTTGGGCATCTGTATTCCTATGCACCTCCCCATTCTTTAGCGATTCGTCTACAATATCCGGCTCATGTTATAACTACATGACACCAGTGCGACTGTAACAACGACAGCAAGGACTCCAACTACATGTTACTCACTCACTGGTTGCCTATCACAGAAGTATCCAAGTGTATCTGTACATTCCCATTGTACCGTGTTGCTTCAAGCGAAGAAAACATTGACAAGTAGGAGTAAGTTATACAACTTCGACCATGCTCACCATCATAGGAAAACAAGCCACGCTGTCAGTCTATTCATTTGCTTTCAAAGCCAATTACGGCACTCCATGACACTGCGCGTGATCTTCATAGTGGTGCCTTGTTGGCCATATTTGGCCGGATATATAGTTATGAATATGCAACACTCACACTATTTTATTGAATTTTGGATGTTGAATCTCATGGTCAATAGTTTATGTAAGTGTTACTGATGCTCAATATTGATTGATTCTATTTATGAGCACATACTAATTACCGTGATCACTTTAGTACCACAAGTGTCCGTGTACAGACAACGCCAGCTTATAGCACTCATTTGGGACCAGGAAATTGGCAGTGTGACTATTTGTGACGTACAACAAGAACACTAAACATATAGCGAATTGTACAGCCGGAATAGTGTTACCTATATCGTTATATGTGTATTGCATATCTCAATCCGCTTTACATTTATTTTGAATACTTGTTATGTATGTTATCTCAAATACTTATACTACCACATTCCGCAACCAAGAATACAGCAAGTACGTCGCTCACCCCCAATTGGCGTTCAACTTGTCGTTTAACCTCCCAATATATCCAATATAAACGTCTATGTTATAGGTGTTTTTGGTTGGGACCGGACAAAAGTGTGCTAATGTTCTTGTGTCGTTCAAATGGGTGTAAGCAAAATATACTAGATTTTTGTACTGACGATTTAGGTTGTGAAACCTGTCTAATATAAATGTTATTGTGACACATATGTGCGTGCTAAAAGCGGGTATTGTCTGTATTTTGCTTTTGTGGCCATTGTCGACCCCTCTCCCAAAATGTTGCGGCTGCGAACATTCGTGTTCGCAGCATTCTCTTTATGTAGGTTAGAACCTTCCGACATAAGTACTACTATGGTCAGCGAGCCATTTTCCATTTCGTGAGGCTGTGGAGGCTCCCAACCTGTTGTTTTGCACGCTGACATCCGAGCCCACCTTCAGCCAAAATTGTCGGTACATTGCGACTCCCGCCACTACTGTATTGTATTCTAACCGAACGCTCTCGAGAGCAGCACCAGCGTTGTTCAGCGCCGTCTCAACAAGAAGACGCCGTACTCGCACAATGGCTCGACCTCCGCGAGTCGGAGCAGTCGTGGGAGCCTGAGAAGAAGTTGCTACAGTAATGCGTGAGTTCAACCAGCTCAAGCTCGTAAGGCAGGAGGATGTCAAATCTTGCCAGCTATGGCGCGTGCCTTGGAGCAAAAAATGGTTAGTCGGCGGGTGCGGTGGTAGTGGTGGCTGGTTGCGGTAGTTGTGGCACGCGCATTGTATATGATTGGCTCGAGACAGGGCCGGAGCATTGGTTGCATGACTTGGAGGATCCTCGGAGCACTGTTTGCATGACCTTGAGGATCCTCGCTGACAGCGGCGAGGTTGCATGTTTTGACTTCACTTTCCGACTTTCCGTCTTCTCTCCACATCAACTCGAGACCTTACACGCGCTAGCGACGACGATGAAGCTCGCACTCATTTTCCTCGCGGCGGCACCAGCGCTCGCAGCAACGCTCACGACTGCTGCGGCCATCCCGCCATGCGAGCTCTCGCAGTACGATGCGCTGTCGGATAACCCGGACCTGTCCAAGTGCGTCGAACAGTCGGGAGTCATGTTTGGAGCGCTCACGGCAGCGCCAACGGACGCGCAGCTCGCTGCGATGTGCAGCGCGAACAATTGTGTCAAGATGCTCGGCGCGATCGTGAGCGCGAACATCACCGACTGTACACTGCTGACAGACGGCGCCGTCGCGCTGCGCAGCCAGATCGTCGATCCTGCAGTCGCATACTGTGCCAAATCAGGCGTGCAGATCACACCTACAACAAACGCTACTGGCACACCCAAGGCCGCCGACGCGA
>JAADXH010000671.1:0-18504 GCA_023337595.1 Globisporangium camurandrum | reverse complement strand
ATATATATATATATATATATATATATATATATATATATATATATATAGTACCACTCGCCAAAATACTTAGCAAGTTCCTTTTTTATTTTATTGTTTTGTATTATGAAAAAATCATAGCTTCTTCATTCTACTGAATGGCAAGCAATAAAACCTTGACAAAACTTGACAACTGTCTAAAATTGACCTCCAAAATTTGAATTGTAACGGGGGTACATGCGCTGGCTATACTTCATAGCTCAGCGCTGCGGAATTCTATTCTCGCGTTACATTTAAAGTCAGCTTTGTCAAGATGGCTTACAATTGGTCACATATGCAAGACAGTTAGACATTTAGACCAATTAGACAGTCAACAATTTAGAAGATAGCACAACCACTCATTTAGAATAGATTTAGCTTTATTATTAACATACTAAAACTAGGAAGTTAGCCGTTTGCGCTAGACGTGCGCAAACACCCAACCCAATCTTTTGATACACTTCGGACTTTTGCTTCCTATAATCACAGTCTTTGCTTCCTCAACGTCTGTGCTGCGTAACTCGGGTTCACTCAGTTACATGAATCGTGTATCTCTCACATTATTTTTATATCTCTATCACCAGTCTAGTCTCTCTCTCTCGCATTCGCCTTCTCCATTGACATCCGTTGCGCAGCAAACCAGTCTCACTCGAAAGAGAGAGACGATGCTAACACAATAGACCGCGCTTCCAAGACGCGTATGCTAAGAAAGTCTTCTGCCCCCGTGATGTTATACCCAACTGAAGCGCTAACTCAGCTGGTGCAACCCTAACAAGTTCACGCTTTTTGACAAGCACGTGCAGTCAAATTGCTACTTAGAGAAGCTATAATGCGAAGTGTTAATGATACGTTATTCAAGTACCTATGTATATTCCACAAACACCTGTCCAACCATATCGTTATACTTAACATCGGGAGTTATCGAGCACTTAACTTTATCCGCCATTTTATGACTATTGCGAGTTAGCTGATACAGTATAAATTTAACGCAGTTCTGTCGTGTTTGTACCATTTTGAGTCAAAATCGCCAACGACCATGTTGATCAATCGAAAAGAAGCATACTGTTGCTCGTGCACGCGCATGCGTGTACTGCATCAACACCGCACATTGCTCTACACGTCCATTCACGCGCAGCGTCATTTTGCTCTCCTACAAATGCAATACAAAATCGTTTTGACGCGCACACGAGCAAATACAAAATTTCTTAAAATATTTATTCAGCCATGTGTCCAATAGTTGTGTCACAAGTCAAAAGTTGGGTTAGCTCTTGTGACAATAGATATATTTCGAATCAGAACACGTGGATTGTTGGGCACGATTTGTTTCCATCAGACGAGTAGCATATCCAAACGGCATGGGTTGACTCGCAATAGTGATAACATGGCGGACAAAGTGAAGTCTGACAACTGGTGTCGTTGAGTGTAAATGATTTTGTCAAAGTGCACTTTAAAATAAGCAGGTTTTATTTTTTGTTGGTTTTGTCAAATGCACCACCAAATGCAAGTGTCTTGTCTTGAGTTCACGACAAATTTACCACAATTCATTTTTCTTCTTTCGTACATGAAGTTCTAATATGCAAATATGAAAACGCGTCTTTGCGAGGATAGAAAATGGCATTGGTTCGCTCGCGATCTTGCCAATTCGAAAGTTCAATAGAGAAATGAATCGATGATTGGTTCATTGTGATTGGTGTTCTATCGGAGAGCAACTATACGCGTCGATGACTCGTTGTGGCCTTTGTAGACAAACGTATCTGTCGTGTAGGTTCCGAACGATCACGAGCTTGCTGCTGCAGTAGATGACCATTGGTACGATTTTCCTGAATAACGTAGGAGGTAGGAAGTTAGCTAATATATATTGGCGTAGACTAAGCATATTTTTGTTTCATGTGCTTGCTTAGTGGCAAACTTATATATTGAACTAATGTCGTTTTGTTTACGGATTGAATATCTGCGTCGAAATTGTTGTTGTTTTGATTGACGAACGGGTTAAATAAGTCACACATACCTTCTCCGACTGATACGTCGCTCACTCACATCTGCACTGCTTACTTGCTTACTTGCTACTGCTGGAGCTGGCGACGCAATCGCTGCACTTCGTCTTCGAGCTGCGCTTTGTCGTGTTGCGTCTGCTGCAGTAACCACCGGAGCGACTGGACTTCCTTCTCGTACGCGTCGATCGTCTTTGTGGTCTGTTGTTGTTGTTTACTGACATGCCCAGCACCTTGTGCAAGCAAGTGCATGCGGTTATTGTTATTGGTACTCGTTGCAAGTCCACTAGACGCTGTCGTCGCTGGCAGAAGCGCAGCAGCAGCACCATGCGGTGACGGCAGCCGCGTTGCAAAGAACGCCGACGGTGGCTGCTGCTGCGTCGATCCAGGCGACAAATGCACTGGCATCGGGTTGTACGACGTCGGTGGGAGTGGCAGCAGTGGCTTCCCAGTTGCTGCCGTCGTCGTCGTCGTTGGCAAGAGCGTCGGGAGCGTATCGACGCCACTTGGACGGAACAGCACTGACGGTTGCGGTGCTGCTGTCGTATTGTTGTGCGTCGTCATCGTTCCACTACGACCAGGTGAAGATTGTGGCGCGATAAATGAATTCGATGCAGTCGCAGCCGATGGGGTCAACACACTCGTCTTGCGCTTCTTCATGTCCTGCGTCCGCGCAAGTGGCTCTGCTGCTTTGCGACGCGCAGTCGACGCAGTGCTCGCGGCAGCAGCAGCGATCGGCGGCGGCGGCCGTCGACTCGGTGTTGTCGTTGAAGGCGTTGCAGTAGCGCGATGCCGCGTCGAGCCACAAATCAACTGCAACTCTTGCAGCAACGATGCACCAAAGCGTGCGATCTGCGCTTCCTGGACACCGCACGTGCGCAATTCAAGTTCAGTCGCAGGCGCCAACACAGCAACTTTTGCCAAGATTGCATTTGCAACAATCGCCCACGGCTCAATCCCATAGATCGTCACGAGCTTCTGGCGCCAATGCTGCAAACATTGGAACACAAAGCGCGCTTGGTCTTCGGTCAGTGGCGCCCGACTGTTGAGACCAGTCGTGGCTACTGTCGGACTCGCAACTGGACTGGTACAAGAGCTCTGTTGCTGCTGCTGTTGCTGTTGCTGCAGGAGCTTCTTTGTATGGGATTGCTGGATCGCACTCAAGCGCGCAACGAGCGTCTTGACGTCTGCGTACTCGTC
The DNA here is from genome assembly GCA_023337595.1 of Globisporangium camurandrum. NCBI lineage: Eukaryota > Oomycota > Peronosporomycetes > Pythiales > Pythiaceae > Globisporangium > Globisporangium camurandrum. Next base: position 15,298 of record JAADXH010000671.1, on the reverse strand, counting down.
GAGCGACGCCGCGCGCTGCAGCAGCGTCTCCTCCATGCGCGTCGCCAAGCCGGGGAGGCGCGCGAGCACCGACTCGGGCGCCTGTGGCTTCAACGCGCGCAGATGCTCGACGATCTTTACGTGGATCGTATCGCGCAACGACGGCAGCACGTGCGATCGCCACGTGATTGACGCTGCTGGTGGTTGTTCGCGCGTGTGCAGCGCGCTGGGCGACTGCTGTTGCTGTTGTTGTTGCTTGTGGTCCCGCGCATCGTGTGCAGCAGCAGCAGCAGCAGGCAGCTGCACGTGCGTATTCGCCATGTCGGTCGATGCTGTTGTTGTCGCTGTTGTTGCTGCGTGGAGAAACAGCTGCGCTTGGACGGCGTCCGAGAGTTCGATCGGGTGGACGTCGGTCGGATCCGTTGGGCTACTCGAGCCAATGTCACTGCTGCTGTTCGTGCTGTCTCTACACGCACGGCGAGTCGAGCGCTGCACGTCGTGTGGTTTCGTTGGACTGATCCACTTGTGTGTTGTTAGTAGTTGCGTCTGCTGTTGTAAGAGCGCAGCACGTGGCGGTGGCGATGCGGATGTGGACGACGACACGGACGTCGTGCTGCTATCGTCGTCGTCGCCTGCTTTCGGGCGTCGCGTCGCGCTCAAATTCTTCACACGCATCCAAGCCAGCGGGTTCAGTTGGCGAGGCGATCGGAGCTTTGTGGAGCTGTGTGGTGGAGTGGGTTGTGTCAATAAGCTACACGCACTCAGACGCAGAGTGCGACGAGGTGCACAGTACGTGCTCGTGTAGCTGCGCAGTCGTTGCGTTCGTTGCGTGTTGCAGTGTTGCGTGCGATGCAAACGGTAGAAGTAGCGTGGCGCAAGGTTGGGCGATGGTGTGGTGCAATGCAAAAGCAGGTATAGACAGGCTGAGGCGCGCGCGTCGAGTGCGTCGATGCTGGTGTTGCGCAAAGATTTGCGTTTGCCTGTCACTACTCCGGTTGGTGCGGACGGGTTGCTGTGCTTACTGTTTGTCGACGCAGGGTGTGGCGTGTCCGTGTGATCGACGTCGCGTATTCGGAAGTGCAGGAACCGACGTGACGAGCGTGGTGTCAAGCAAAGTCACTTCATTTTCGCACTATAGTCTGCTTGTTTTGGCATAGTATATTCAAGTCGTAAATGTGCTCTTGTCCTGCATAGCGCTGCGTCACATGCTCGTCTATCGACGCATCGTTGGCGACCTGTAATTCTGACGACGGTGCGTCACCATGCAAATCCCTTCCAATGGAATCATGCTATTTGAAAGAAGTCCTTGGCACTGTGTAGGTTTATATCTATTTACCGTTGTCAAATGTCAAAGTTGAAACAATTGAAGTTAGAAAACATGCCTGAATTGAAGTGCTTTAGTAATACAATAGACCACGCGATATCTTAAAAAGTTACATGAACTCAAGTACCCACACCAATTGAATGGAACATATATCGGTATTAACTCTCTATGCTCATTGACACCATGCTATTTGAAGGATCTCCCATTGTTTTGCCGATAATTACAGATAACGTAAACAACCAGTTTAAGATCCCGAAACGGAATGCTAAGGTACAATGCAAACAAAGCAGTCAAATCACATCGTGTATGCAACATCACTAGAAGCACATTACCACGACGCAGTACTGTACATAGTGATGTAATTTTGATGCATAACAAGCAGCATGCCATACATATACAGGTCTCGCAACGCGCGTGTTTGACGTTAATATTTTCGCGTGCTCTAATTATGATCCATTTGCATTTCCTTACAAAATCCAAATCCAAAATGCTGCACATGCTTATGATTTTAGCACGATCAGGGTCATAAACAAATCTCTTGAGATCACAAACCGGTTGCTTAGGTTACAGTGTATATTTCATTGCTTCATTGTAGGGAATATTCCAAATTGTGTCTTAAAAATACTTAAATGTCTAGAAAGTCACTCAAAACGTCTATGTTAAATGTGATCTTGACATGTATATATATCTGTTCCTGCCAATCTACATTATCTATTAGATTTGTATGCATTTCGACGATTTTGGTGGAGCTGCAAAAATATAATACCTTTTCTTATAGTGCACCTCACAACGCACAACTTCGTTCGATGCATGCTATAGCTAATATATAATGTGATAATGTAATATCAGAGTCTTTGAGCTGTTGCTCAATACCAACACTATATCCGAGTTTATGTTTATGCATGCGGCTTTGCAAGAAATTATCGAGAGGTATTGAGGCATTATGGACTGACATATGTACAATACCATGCATAATAACATACATCTACGCACTGAGTAGGGAATACAATGTACTAGTATGTTGCCTATTATTTGGCAGTAACCGTTATCTAGCACGTTGACGTGGTGCGAATTTTAAATGCAGAATTTACACGGCAACAAGCACCACCCTCAACAATCAATGACATCACTTGCAACGCAATTGCTGCCAGATGCACAACCACACCAACTTGCTGGATGCGATGGCACTATGCTCGTTAGGCTTTCACGCAACTATAACATCATCGTGCATGCAAATGATCGCGACCAAGTACATTGATTTGATTGTGCGCCAGACAAGTTGCGCAATTTGCCACGTATCCAGTCAAAAGCAGCACAGTATATATTTCGTTGCTGCTGTATTGTCGTCATTGCCTTTCAAAACACTATTCTATCTCATAACATGAAGCCATGTTTTTCTTAATACGAGATTAAATTTAAATTTTCGCATCGACTTATATGTGGATACGATTGTTGGATAATTCGAATTCGAGCGAGTAACATGGTGAGTTTAGCTTTAGTCAAGTTGAGGGTAAACTGTCTTGTTGTTGTCGCTGTTGTGTGCTCATTTCGCAACCGTGATACGGTATTACCCGCAACATACTTAATATTTATCTAATGTGAAATCTGATGGCATGACAGGAAAGCTGCTGAATCGGTGATTTTAGCATGCACGGTTGGTCAGGTGTACGTGTTGAATTCAAACCCTTGATTTAACAAGCTCTCTATTGTAAAACATTGGAATAAAACTGATTTTTTGCTCACCTAGCCAATCACAAAGAGGACATTGGTCGGCGTGTCAAAATGTATCCACTTAAATCGCTCAGTTCTGTGATGTACTTTAAAATTGATTCGTATTGGCAAAAATATATGAGCTGATTAGTACGTGATAAGCCAATTCAGGCGACGTCAGATAAACGATGAAAATTGATTTAATTTTTGCAGAGTTGAACGAGTTGGAATCTTGAAAATGTTTCTCGATTTTGGTGTGTACTCATTTTATAATTATTCTGTACACTTTCGTTGGATAGAATTAGCACGAATATTTTTGGCAAAGCTGAAATCTTAAACGTATTCTACCATACTCGACTCAAATAATCTATATCTTTTCTTTGATACCATATATATATATACACATGGACTCAAGACTAACATACTTGCAGTCGCGAGCCATAAGTGTGTCGATCTTTATGTTCTACAACGATAATCTTGCCTATTGATCATTGTAGTACATGGACAAATTGAGGTGCTATTCATCGATAACCTGATCCACGCAAACTGTGTTCTTTACACGACCCCCTGATTAAATAGTATTCCTGAATATTAGTATTCAAATATTCGCTGAATGTTTCTGTGGAATCGAATCTATATGATAAATGCGTTTACGCACCATGTTTTGACGAGATAATGCGTGAGAATACAAAGTACAGTCAAGGCTGCGGCGCCATCAATGTTGCCCAGATGCTTTTGTAACTATCGTGCCGTCTCTATCGCAAACAATGCATACGATCACACATGTCTGCCGTTTATTTTGTGTAAAATTAGTGACGACTCAAAATACTGAATCGTTGACGTTAGCTACCGTAACTCAACCGGTTTATCATTGTTGATAAGCTAGACTAGAGATGGACCTCCTGTGCGCAGCTTCTACGTCAACCCTGTGAACTCGTAGACAATTTTGTCTACGATGTCGGTGCAGATTTAGCAGCGCGGTATTGTCGACGGAGTTTCAGATTCCCACGCTATTATCGTCTATTCAAACGTCACAAGTACGTCGGCGGCAAAAAGATTGTGCGTTTGATCTTATCTATTTTTACCTCGCTCTGTGTTGTCTAGCTAGTACTGTGGTATCGAACTAATTGACTGTAGTACTTTTTCTTTATTTCTGTTTTAGACTAATTGACTCGAATGAACTGATGACTAGTACTTATCGTAGTCGAAGAAGCGGTCTAATGAGGCCGTAGCACTTCTATATTGACCGCATTCATCTCTCAGTGAGTTTGTGGACGAGAAACTGTCGACTAGGAGGTAAATGTGACGCCCCTACATATCATCGTGTCTCCTGGCTGATTCCATTTTGGAAGAATGACGCCGTCATCAATCCTTTGCCTTTGAATTCGTATTATATGTCGAGCTTGGCAATGAACTAATCCCGCAAACATTGTGGCACAGCACCTATATATAGGAGAGGCAACATCATCGTGTGTTGCTACATACAGCAACTCTATGACGTTTCGTAATTTGTTTGAGACCAATCACATGCTTGTGTGACTTGCTTGGATTGTGTAACCATGTTGGGTACGTTGTCGCGTTTGTAATGAGTCATAAGGTTTCGCAGTGCGAGTTTTGCTTTGCAGCATGCTTCTTGACATGCTGATATTGCACGCGCTTTGAGAAGTGACGGTATCGCTTTGAGATTATGCGAAGCCGTGCGTTTGGCAGCACAAGATGAAGTAGATTCTTGTGCGTGCTATCCTGCTGGATGGCGATGTCGGCACATATGATGTCAGCTATTGCCATTAGTGTAGCCTACGCGACTACAGGAAACTTGTGCATCTCGCACAGCCTAACCCTTTATATGACGCTCTTCGAGTTCATACTGTTTTAAACTCTCGAGTCTCGCTGTAAGAAGTGCTGAACTGGCAGTGCTTGTCATGTGTGCTCTGTTAATGATCCGTGACATTGTCACATTGCATGGCGGGACACGCAATCGAAATGTACGAGTCGCACCTACAGCCATTTTATCCTGTCTTACTTTCATTTGCCAATCATATCATCCACCAAGCCAATGGCGTGCTCACGTGGTCAGGCTTACTTGTTTAAAAATAGTTATTCATTATGATGATAACGTTCATTTGGACAAATAACACAGTAAATTATATATCGAGCTCAAGAAATACGTAAATGACGTAGTTTCGTCGCATAAATGCTAGAACAGGTAGTTATTGCATTTGAAATCTGATACATGCAATTGATTCCATTTTTCCTCTCAATTATAGTGTTCGGCTATATATATATATGTATATATGCACATTGAAGTTAGTAGGCACGGTAAAAATACTATATTCAACTGCTTTAGACTGTACAAGCAGCGGATATTTAGAGACCTTTAAGTGCTTGTGGCTTGCGCAAACCACAACGCGAATCTATCGACAAAACAGAAATTGTGAACGATTTTAAATTTGAAGCAGCAGCCAAGTAACGGGACATCAAACAACGAATGGCGATAGAAATGTTTGTATTTCGAACAGTTTTTTAGCAACAGTAATGCGTATATCAAAAAGTGTATGCGCAGGACACGGTAATGTTAAACGTGTTTATTGATTAGCATGGAGTTAATAGTCGATAAGAAGAGCAAGGAGTAGTTTCATTTTACATCAAATGTGAAAATAGTTTTTTGGTTTTGTTCACCCACATGCGAACATTGTATTTTCTGATCCATTTCTACATGGAATTTTATCCAATATATAGCCAAAATATCGACGAAGCCGAAAGCCAATGATGAAATACCCCACTATCTAATGTATTTTCACATAACTTGTTCTCGAAGGTGAGTTCGTTTCGTGTAATCCAACTATTATGCATTAGCTTCCCGGTTTTACGGTACATGTGTAGTTCATATTGTGATAGTTGAGTACCTTTCGCGCTGTCAGTTTGGCTTTTACAGGCAATGCAAATGTGCTTAGCGATGTGTAAACACAGTGCTGTTGCAAAATGTCAGTGCAACGCACTTACATCAACTTTTAAAACGCGAACTTGCCACTCAACAGAAGATATACAATACTACTAATAATAGTGTATGACATATGATATGAGCCTATGTGAGGAAACGAACTGACTATAGACATACAACAACACTAAACACGCACGAACAATATTGATGTGCCTGCGTTTAACGAGCTCTCTGCAAGTTTTTAGCTCAATATATACCTTCTCGACAAACACAACAGCTTCGCAATCTTCAACATCAAATTCGTCATTCTCGCCTGCATGCTCGCCGGCGTGCTCGTCAGCGTGTTCATCGGCGCCCTCGTCGCAGGCGCTGCGGTTACTTTTCTACTTGGATTGCGCGACACTTGTGCATCTGCTTGCGCGGACTTGTTGTCTCGCGCAACGAGATTATCTTTTTGATCAACAACGGAATGCGCCACTTCCACTCGTCGTGCTAGATGCCAAGCATGTGCGCGTGTTGCCTTGCGCGGTGCCGATAAAAGCACATAGGGACATGTGCATTCTGCACTATGTGAACTCTACGCGGTAGGAACTGGCGTCGTTGCTCATCTTTCCTTTCTCTCTGAACGGAATGCGACACACCTTGCTCGCATTGCGATTTTACTTGCGGCTCGACTCTTCGAATATACACATATACACTCGTCCGTGAGCGCGATCGAGTGCAGAAAGCGAGCGACAAGTCGGCGCGTGTAGATGATTTGCTCCAGCAAAGCCACTCAGCTCGGCAGTGGCCAACTGCGTGTGCAGCAGCATCAAATATTCTACGCGACTCAAAGCGGGCGTGTCGTTGCGTTTGGCGTCAGCCAAGTGCGTGGTTATCGCGTTTACTATCGCGAGATCCTTTAGTCCTATATAGAGCGACTTGAGGTATTGGCAAAACGGAAAACTGGTTTGTAACTGTACCGTTGTTGACGGAACCAGAACGTCTACTGCAGCAGCGACGGGTTCGACTCAGATTAGACAGCGCCGCCTCCAATGCAAGCACCGACTGCAGCGCGACATGCACGCCGTGCCAGGCCACTGAGCGATCCGAACAACGAAAAGCTTCTGCACGTGCGAGAAATGATGTTCCCATACATCCTTAGAAATGATGTTCGCTGGACTTAACGCACGTCGTGAGCGAGTCGCTTCAGCAAAAGTACGCATCGTTTTTCCATCCGCGACACCTACTTCAACGCAATTCGGACCGAAAAGCTCGACTGCATAGGCTGATGTCTAGCTCTCTGACAACCCAGCAAAGAAGCAGAAAAAGTAGCCTGCCATCGCAACATCGACGCCGAAGGCAGTAACAACGAACAAGATGGCTTTTACTATTGAAGCGACTCCCCAAACAAGTGAAAGTTCATCGACATGCCAACCAAGTCGAAGCAGAAGGCAACGCCAAACAAAAAGAGACTTACTGGCAGGTCCAGCAACAAGTGCAAAGACACAGTGCAAATCAAGAGGAAAAATGACGACACGGAATACAAAATGTAGACCATCGATACGCCCAGCAAGAAGAAGAAGGACGACACACACAGCAAGAAAATGTCTTCAGCCGTGGCATCGTGGGCGAAGAAGGAATCCGCACCCAGCAAGAACAAGACGGCATCCAGCACAACGAAGAAGCTTGTCAATAGAAACCCGCAGCAGCGAAGAACAAGACGTCTACCACTGCGCGGATTGCCAAGAGAGCGCCAAAGCTCAAAGCAGCAGCGCCAGCGACGGACGTCAACGAGAGAGTACGCAAAACACACGTAAAATAGCAACCCTGGCGACCTACGACAACGATGAAGACTAGGATGAACGCAAAACACACGTACCAATAAAACTGAGCAATCTCTACACCGACGAGTTCGATGAAGAAAGAGGATGAGGGGAAGGAAGAGGAAGACGAAGAGGTAGAGGAAGAGGAGGAGAAAGAGGAAGAGAGGAAGGTACATGAAGAGGAAGAGGAGAAGGAAGTGAAAGAGGAAGACGACGACGAAGATGAAGACGAGGAGTACGTGGAGTTCGTGCATGGAGAGTTGTGAGCGGCGAATTTGACATAATTTACCGATGTCCAGACTGGTAGCTAAAATATGTGATGTGGCATTTACTCGAATTCAATTTTATGCGTATCCGCCATGTCTGACGACTTGGATTTTGAATACAAACATTTGACCTACGCAAACCAAAACAACTTGCACACAATCTAATATACTCGCCACAAAATTTCAAGTTTCAAGTAGTTCTGGTTCGATTTGAGTACATAGATGTCCGATTCGAAAACAGCTCAGATCATGTTTGAGTGACTGCGGTGCAACTCATGCCGTGCACGAAGTTATGGGTCAATCTTTGACTTTAGGGGTTTTACGGCTAGCTAGGATAGTCATCTACGCGGTAGACACCTTAAATTACTATTCGTGTTTTGGTGGATGAACTAGGTTTTGTTTGGCGTGGTCTTATATATGTCTTATCGAAACTAGATAACGTTGCGATGTACACGCACAATAACATTAGGCATTGGATGATACCGAGAGATAAAGACAACGGCGACGGCCGTACAGAGCAGGGCAGGGATAGACGAGATGAAGTTGTCGGGGTTATTCTTGCTCAGCAGTTTACGCTTGCAGTTACTGAATATACCTTGAAGTACCGACTGTCAAAAATACATTGCCAGCCAAGTGATAAAATTATATATATATATTTACGTACACATTACACTCGACTAAAAATAAAAATCACGCGTCGACACCTACAATGACCAAGCGAGAGCACGCAGGCGACGCCACCACCACTGCAGATGTCAAGCGCTCAGCTACACAAGCACCAAGTGGCGACTTTGCGACACATGCATGTGCGCTACATGCCGCATGCAGTGAAGGCGACCTCGCATTAGTACGCAAACTACTTGAACGCGAGGATCGTGGCGACAACAGCTTGGGTCCAACGAGCAGCCAGAAAGAGCTCGTTGACGCCCGCAACGCTGCGAACGAGACCCCGCTGTTCACCGCAGCTAATCACGGCTTCATAGACATTGCGCGCACTCTGCTCGATAGCAGCGCGGACGTCGACGCAGCGAATGAACTCGATAATGTGCCATTGTACATTGCCTCCGAAAATGGCCATGTCGACGTCGTGGATCTGCTCGTGCAACGTGGCGCTGATGTCGACAACTCGAACGATATCGGCAAGACTGCGCTCTATGCTGCTAGTAGAGCAGGCAACACTGCCATCGTGCAAGTGCTGCTCGACAACCGCGCAATAGTCAACCAAGCAAACGAGTTTGGCAGTACGCCACTGCATGCTGCAGCACACGAGGGGCATCTCGACGTCGTTCGACTTTTGGTATCGCGTGGTGCTGATGTTAACCACATCACCATTGGTGACGATGATGAGTGGAGCGATGCAGACTCGGATTTTTACTGCTTGAACACTGATCGCTGCTACGCTGGAGAGACGGCACTGCATTCCGCGTGTGAGTGGGGACACGCCGAGGTCGTGCGCTTTCTGCTCGAGAACAGCGCTGAGAGCACTAGGAGGACAGAAGATAGCGCGACACCGCTGCATTGTGCAGCAATTGGCGGACATGCCGATGTGATTCGTGTTTTGCTCGACCACGGCATGGACGTGAACGAGACAACACGCGACGGCAAAACGCCACTCTACGTTGCTAGCCTATACGGACGTCTTAAAGCCGTGCGTGCTCTTATCGCTGCTGGTGCCAACGCAGACCTTGCAAAGACCAACCACAGAACGCCTCTACACGCTGCACTCGATCACGGACATTCCGATGTCGCACACGTTCTCCTCCCACTATGCCGCAATGTAAACGCGGCAACAAACAGTGGCTTGACACTGCTCCATGCTGCGAGCACGCGAGGATTGTCCGACATTGTGCTGCACCTGCTTGATCGCGGCGCTCGAGTCAATCAAGCAACGATCAGCGGCGAGACGCCGCTCTTCGCCGCGTGCTCGAACAGCAGGTACGATGTCGCCCGCATCTTGCTTGACCATGGCGCAGAAGTGGACCGAGTGGCACACAATGACAGCACACTGCTCCTCGCTGCTACGGAGAATGAACACCTCAAGCTCATTGAGCTGCTGCTCGAACGAGGCGCCGACGTCGAGCACGAAGACACGTTCAACCACACGCCGTTGATACGTGCTCTCACAGCAAACTATTCAGGCTACAGCGACCTCGTACGAGTTCTCTTACTCGAGGGCGGTGCAGACCCCGACGCGGCAGCAAGGAACGGCATCACGCCACTCTTCACTGCGCTGACATTACCCATCCGTAACAGACACTTGAGAAGACAAGAATTTGTTCATGTCTTGCTGAAGTACCACGCAGACCCAAACAAAGCGATCCGTGACGGGTCAACGCCGCTCCACGCAGCTACGAGAAATGGATCACTCCTCGGTGTCAAAGCGTTGCTTGCTGCTGGCGCAGCAGTGAATCCAGTGAACGACGCAGGCGAGACGCCGCTGTCGCTTGCAAAGCGGTACCACCACATCGCTGTAAGCCAAGCTCTACTCGACGCTGGCGCTCGAGACATGTGAGCTACCATTGACGCAGTTTAGCTTCGCGTTCCCAGGTCAATGGTGGCGCATGCAAAATAAATAAATGGATCAATGGCTACTGTTACTACGAAGCAAACAAGTACTGCCACGGTCGGATGTGTAGATGTTGCATGAACGACTCAGAATACGTCAAGACTACTGTTCAATACCTACAGCTGACATGCGACTCGCTTTAGCAGTAAAGCTCTTTGCCAAAATTCCATATTTGGGTAGGAGTTGCCAATCACACACCAGTTTCCGTAAATACACCATTTCATGGTAAAACAAGCCAACAACCTACATGACGAAATTGTGCAAATACTATGATACTCTCATGCATATCATGCATGACCGACCATCGTCACGCTCGCTGTTCACAAATGCAGAAGAGACAGAGACATCACACAACACCAGCATCAACGACTAGCCCGCTGCCTCGACCACCAGCGTCGATCAAACGGTCGAGCAACCAAGCAAGCGGGAGCGCACAAACTCCAATGACTTCACTTCCATACCCCAGCCGCAGCCGAAGCGACGGAAGACGGACGTTCTCGAGTTGTGGAAGCAGATGTCACAAGGGACTGCGACTGTAGATCGCGAGCGGTCGCAGTCGGAAGAGTGGCGCTTTGCTGCTGAAACTCGTTGCATAAATCTCGAGATGCAGAAGCTCCAGGGCGAGTGTGACGGTGCTCGCATCGATGCTACTAAGAAGAAAGGACTCGCGAAACAAGAGCAGCGCCTAGCCGGCGTCAATGAAAATGATATCAACGAACTTCTGCCAATTCATTAGGTACTTGTAGATTCTAGTCGACTACTACTAATCATAAACTGTAGAAGCTCGTCTATCCTTTTCTCGCCTTGCTTATGATCGTCGCTGCCTTGTCGTTGATGATTGTTGTTGTCCTCTGCATCTTGCTCAGCAATCGAAGTGACTGTACATTGATTGGCAAAAAATAGATCCAACTTCTGTCGCTTAAATAATCAATCAATCACGAGTGATTCCTTCAAATCTAATGCAGGCGTTGCTATCGTGGAGTAATTCTAACGCATTGCATATTCCAACAAGTGATCTCATTGAAGCACTGAATCGCCGCCAGTATCCTCGCTTCTATCTGCAAAGCAGCACTACGTCACTGTCATACACTGGTACTTGACAAGCATTGAGAACTCAACAGTACGAACTGTAGCTCTGTGGTCGCCCTTCTTCAATTGCAGCAACCACGCGGAGCAACAGCGACACCTTTTGACGTAGCACCATCGTCTCGTCCAGCAGCAACCACAGCTGGCGAATTTACAGGGAGCCAAATAACCTTCAAAGGAATTTATAGGGAGATTACACACGACTTGTTCTTATAGCAGCACTGCTGTTTTTCGCTGTGCCAATTTTACGTTTAAATTCTCTGATTTTTTAGTATCGGGAATGTTTATAGGCGGATGCAAGTGGATGCATCCCTTCAGTGCTCGATTTTCAACTATCATTTTGTACGAGCAAACGAATGCATAAACGAATGGAACCAAACCCATAAAACATGTATGGACATGAGACGTCGACGCAGTTGACGCTTGTTACGACTAACACTGGACGTGAACACACATGATTTTATAACTGCCACTATACTGAATACTTGGCGCCAAATGTTGCACTGAATATAATGAAGGCGCCAATTGCAATATTACATCTCGAAGTTCATCAAGTTAATCGATGATCGACTTCATTGTTGCATCGAATTGGCACCAGCATCCTCGCTCCTTACCGCAAAGCAGCACTGCGTCACTGACGTACGACTGACAGTGCGCAATCATCTGCAGCTTCGTAGTCGCACACACTCGCTCGCAGCAGCCACGCGGAGCAGCTGCGACACTCTGCCGACGCAGCGGCCATCAACTCGAACAGCAGCAGCCGCAGCCGGCGCTACAACATACATACATGCTTGACTCGGACGGCGGCCATGCAGCCACAGCATCGCAACCACCACCACCAACTCCATCGCGACCGACAGTTGCAGCATCGCCATGTCGCGTCATCGTGCACCTTGATCTCGACTGCTTCTACGCGCAAGTCGAACAGCGCCGACTGCAGATCCCAGCCGACGAGCCGGTTGCAGTCCAGCAATGGGGCACTTTGCTTGCTGTCAACTACGTCGCACGCAAGTTTGGCGTTTTGCGTGGTGCGTCGAGTGACTCTACGTGTCTATCCGTCGAGCTGTCGCAAGCGGTGGCAGCGTACACACACACAATCGGACTTAAGCCAAATCGACTGGCAACATGAACAGCACAGTTCTTACTCTCGTGTGTGTGGCCTGTGGCTCGTATCTACAGGCGAGTACATTACCGATGCCATCAAGAAGTGTCCTGCGATCCATCTGGTACAGTTGCAACAGCGCACTGTGGTGTCTCTACTCGCTATACTATTCACACCTGTGGTGCTGTATCGCTTGCCAAAACATCCACAAACAGCCACACGTCGATACATTGGGCGAGAACCGTCGTGGACCGACCGAAGCATACGACCGAACACACCAGAAAGCGATCCTCCGGCGCTATCGACTCGCAAGTCGCGAGATCTTTGACGTCTTGCGTCGCATGGCACCGCTGTGTGAGAAAGCAGGCGTCGACGAAGCGTTTTTGGATCTGACGCACCAAGCGACCGAGCGATTGGCGCAGATGGTACAGTCGTGTGTTGGCCGGTAGAGGCGTCATAGACAAAGCACTGACTCTCTCTCTCTCTCTCTCTGTCTCTCTCAATACTAGAACGCAGTCGCGTTGGACTTTTGTGCCGACGCAGCGAACGCTGCAACAAAAGTCGTTGGGATCTCCCACATCGACGCTTTAGCTGCTGCTGCGACAAACGTCGATTTGACGAATGTGGAACAGGATGCTGAAGCAACAACAACAGCAGCACCAACAACAATTGGCTTCCCACTCACATACGACGAGCAGCTCCTCGCAGTCGGTGCAGTGATCGCAACGGAGATCCGCGACGCAATTCGAACGGATTTGCAGTTTACGTGCTCGACTGGCATTGCAACAAACAAACTACTCGCGAAACTCGCGTCGCCACTGAACAAACCCGATGGACAGACGGTGCGTTTCAGAGAAAGAGAGAGAGAGAGAGAGAGAGACGACTAACAAACGGGCTCTATTGCAATAATAGATCGTTGCGCCGCGGTTCGTGCGATTGCTGATGCAGCACTTTCCACTGCGCAAAGTCCGCGGCCTCGGCGGGAAGCTCGGCAAGCAGCTCGAAGCGTTGCTACCAGCTGTAGAGCCAGTCATATCGTCCATCCAAGCGCTGCTAGACACTCCTCCTGCTGCTGCTGCTTCCAACGCGAACGAACCGAAACGCACCATCACAGTCGCAGCGTTTGTCGATGCTGTGCCGTTCGAGACGCTCGTTGGTGCAGTTGGCGCTGACACTGCAGCAGTCGTCTACCAAATCTGCGCCGGCGATGACGGGAACGACCCCGTGAACGACAAGAAGACCGACGTGAAGACACTCAGTTCCGTGAAGCAGTTTGATCATCGCACGGGCGATGCGCTCGTGCGACTCGAACAGCTTGTATATTGGGTCCGCGTCTTGTGTGAAGAGATCATCTTGCGCCTTGACGACGAGCGCGTCGAGAGTCGACGGTTCCCTCTCCAACTTGCGATCGCAACGACCCGAACAGGCGACAAACCAAAAGCGAGAAAGCTTCGCATTGCTCAGACGACGACAGTAGAGGAGTTGACTACGCTAGCCATGACAGTGCTCCAGCGCGACCTCACGAGTGTCTTTCCCTGTGCAACGCTGTCGATGCACGCAAAGGATTTTGTGTCACTCGATGGTCCAAGTGCTGCGAGCATCACGAGTTATTTTGTGAAGCAGCAGCACGTGCCGTTAGAAGCGACAGTGGAGGAGACATCAGCTACAAGAGGCAGCGAGGACGATCATGACAGTGAGAGCAAACGTGTCGAGTCAGCAGAGAAAAAGATAGAGACAGTAGAAGGAAACCGAGTCGAGTTGGCGCTTCAGCGGTTTGCAGACGCAGCGCAGCGCAAGACGGCAACTGCGACGAAAAGGCGCGTAACGATCACTGCGTTCTTCCCTGCGTCATCGCCTGGCGCACAGGCAGCAACAGCAACAGCACCACTGGAGGAGCCACAACACAGTGGCAACATTAGTGCAGCAGAGGAGGAGGCAACGGATGCAGTTGCAAATGCTTCGATTGCTTCCATAGACACCGCTGACGCCGCCATGGATACGCGATCTACAGCTGCTGTTGATATTACTGGTAGTGCTGTTCTTGCTACAGACACGTCATCAAGCGCAGCAAAGGAGCACGCCGCAATAGCAAGCTCTCGAGCGCACGACGATGCGTTTGCGCAGTTCCGAGCCAATGGTGGCGTGAGCAGCAGCAGCAGCAGCAGCAATGGTCGCACGAGCGGTCGTAACCGCGTGCATGCGTTGCCATCGTCGTTTTACTGCTCGCGGTGTCTGCGCTCGATCACTGAGTCGCGCGCGGAGCACGATGACTTTCACTTTGCAATCGACCTCAGTCGGTCCGAGCATCGCAGTCAACATGGCTCGGAGGCATCAACGCCATCAAATCGCTCAAATGGAGCCCTTAGTAGCAATAGTAACAATAACAGCAAGAAGCGCAAGACACGAGGACCGCTTGACGCGTTTCTCAATCGTTGATAGCAATCGATCAAACGAAGAGTCGAGATGCCAAGTAAAATCAGTACGAAGATAGATGTATGTCATAAGTCCCCTACTGCCCT
>JAADXH010000670.1:0-18528 GCA_023337595.1 Globisporangium camurandrum | reverse complement strand
ACGAGAAAACAAAAGCGCTCGTAGTTGTCTAGTCTACAGCTATCGAGACGCTTGTTTACCACGATGTAGCCATCTGCGGCGCAGTGCGGCCGGCACCATTGTACGAGTATTCGGTAGTTCGCGTTTGGCAGCATAGTCCGAATCTAGTGAAATAATGAAACATGGTGTTTATTTGTGAAAGTACGGGGCATTTTTGCAGTCATAACAGAACGACACAAAACTTGTTTGAGTTGTTGGATTTCGATTCACTGCAATCACATTTAAGGATCGTCCATTGCCAGGTGAAACCGCTGCTGCTCCATCCTCCACACCAACAACTGCATCAGCAGCAACAACAGCAAACAACAGCTCAGACAGCGTTTGCGTAGACGCGACGCACGCACAGAAGCCTTCAAACACTGTGGCTCAAGGCACGTCCATTCGCTCATGCAGAAGAGAACGTGAGTGCAACTCAACGGCCGGGTATATCGCATCGGTTGTAGTCGACACACGCGACGATGCACTTCCGCAGCAACAGCGAGAGGATGACGCACAGCAACGCCATTCGACCGCAGTCACCAACTTGTCAGTGCTGCAGCCAGTGCCAGCTAGTCTCGAACGCAGGGAACAATGTCCATACCAGCAGCAGCAGCAGAAAGACGAGCAAGCGACTGGCGGTGATAGCATTGTCGACTCGATCCACTCATTGTATTACGTGCGTCCGACGTGGCAAAGGCGCGGATATGTCGACTTGCGCACTCAGGCAATGAGTTGGGTCCCGCCGTCGCTGTTGTTGTGCTACGAACAAGCGAGTGTAACTTTGGTTTCGTTTATGGTTCGATCATGACTAGCAAATTTCCTGTAAACATGATCCAATTCAAAACCAACTGCAACATGTGCACGTGATCTTCTCGGCTACGCTTACAATCGATCTCACCTGCAAATAGCTACACAACAGCAACAAAAGCAGCAGCACCGTCATGTAATGGCAATATATGGACGTGTGCTGAGCTCGCGACGCTTCCACTGATTGGTGAAAGCGACATCAACTGGGTCAAGGTGGCGAGTGCTGTGTGTGATGCTGGAGATGGTCGAACGAAAGTCCAGTGCCAGCACAAGCACTCAAAGCTATCGATTGCAGCGCGAAGAACTACAGCAGCTTGTTTTCGAGATGCAATTAAAGATGCTGCTAATGTCGTAAACACTTAAAGTCGGGATGCGGCCGTCAGAGCGTGCATACCAAAACGCACTCGTTCACAAGCTGAACCATCGGCGCAAGATCTCCATACCAGACATGCATGTGTCGGAAGAGGTGTCGATTCCAGTTCTTTACACCTTAAGTCAAATCATGCGCGTGCGGACTTAGTCATCACAATGAACATGTCCACGTTTGTAATCGAGTTATAGTCGATCCTGAAGATCCAGGAAAGCACGTCAACCAGCTGCTGACGTACATGAACAAGCCCGAGTATGCAAATGGTCTACTCATCAACTTCCCGAAGCTGACACAAATGCTTTCCATTGCAAACGCAGACAAGAGTGCGCGAGTCGAAGTGTTGGAGGTGCGGGAGGGAAAGTAGTAAGGGAGTCGGGAGCAAGGAAAATGCAATCAAGAGAAAGACAGTGAGTGTAGTATGTTTTCTCTGCATAACTGATATGCATGACTTTCTCTTCCACCTAGACAAAGGCGTGCAGTCGTTGCATCGATGCGCGCAGCAACCTCAATGTCGCAGCAAGAGCAGTGTCTTCTCCAATGACCCATTGCTTGTCTTTAGTCGTCGTACTCGTTGTAGTTAATGTTGCAGCAAGAGCAGTGCTATTATTAAGGAACCATTGCTTGGCTTAGGTCGCAATACACGTTGTCGCTCGTTGTTGCCACTCAGTTCTGTTGTGTAAGCGTGTTGTGTTTGTTGTCACATAACACCGTTTCTCTTTCCTTTTTGAAAACTGTCGTCTATATAGATTTACTGGTGTGTTCACTTTGTTATTGAATTTACTTTGCGTTACCTGTCCTAGACCTGGGGTCTGCAAAATAGTATGTACAAATTTGGAATAAATTTGTCTAACTGTGTTAGTCTGAGATTCACACGACAGACACAAGAAATATATAAAAGAAATATAGCTAAATTAACCTTTGACAAACACATGTCAAACTCTGTATATAATTTCAGAGCTAGTGGTGTAGACAGAACAGGCATTTCCGCAATCACCCTGTCAACTGTTTTTTGTGCTTTCAATGCGTCCAATGATACCAAATCGAACTATTTGTAGGATCATATGAAAATCTGGTATTCGGGAGGATTTCGTATCATAATGTACAACCAACTCACATTGGTTTTGTCGACGCACAGTATACTTAAACCAAGATACCGCACATGCCAACCTAATGGATTCGTATTCAATGGGTTGGCATTCTCGATATTTTGACTAAAGCAAAATTCAAGTGAGCAAACCAAATAGGATAATTTGGTCGGGAATAGAACGTGTATACGATTCTAGTTCGACACAGAAAAAATGCGAAAATTTCATGCCGACGGATTCAGTACTAACGTCGGTATGCATTTTGTTCTTCACTTTCGTGCGTTGGTGAGAGTCTGCGGATAATTGTGCGGTAAAACAATATCCTCGGTATTCATTTTGCAGAGATTTTAGCACGTACTAAGTCCGCACTGCGACATAAATATATTGGACCCAGAAATCAAGATAACTTGTGGAGTGCGACGAGGAAGTGTTCATGCAACAGCACACACTTTGAGTGCAGCTTCTAAAGATACTCGCACGCATACACACTGAACAGCAAGCAAAATAAGTACTGTGAAAGCGCAGTTTATATATATGGTACATTATTTGGCCTCCATGATATTGTAATGAGAAGGGTATTATATAAATGATTAAAAACACTATATTATGAAATCGCACGATATGATTGTTGTGTGCCAAGACAGACTGGTAATTGTTACTGCAAAACAAGTGTTTCCGACGTCGTATACACTGCTAAATGCCTGTCACAGCCAAAAACGGCGTACATGCCGTTATATGTAAGAAATATAATATATATTGTGACGAGGGTACACTACTAGGCAAGGGATACAAGTGTTATTGTACCGTTTCAAATGAAAAAAATGTTAATTGGCCGAAGTGTATACATTGACGTAGTACTTATTGGAAGTACAACATGTATGATTTTTAAGTTTGCTGCACAAGTGTCAAAATGTTTATTTGATACACCTCGGAAAAGTAGCGAGATCAAGAATGCTTTCAAAAATCAAGCCAAATATCTCATGGAGTAGTTTTGCATAGTGCTGACATCGAGGGAAGACCAAAAAGCGCAAAAGTTGAAATGTGAAGCAACACCAATTCCGCAATCACCCTAAACATCGACAAACGACGAAGAGCTTAAGACAGCGACGTGGGTCTGATTAGAGCTGTAAAACGCGGAGCCGATACACCCGCATCCGACGCGATGAGTAGCTACAATGCAGCACTGCCGTGGGCAGACGGTCGCACGCGGCCACTGAGTCGCCGCAAAGGGCTCAGCAACGAACATGGCGAGAACAACTGCTTCTTGAACGTGATCATCCAGAGCCTGTGGCACGTGCGCTCGTGCCGCGTGTTAATCTCGATGGGCGACCACGCAGTGCACCATCGCTGCGGCGGCGACGTTGCGCGTGCTGGGCAACACACTGCTACCACCAGCACGAGCAGCAGCACGCCGTGCCTCCTGTGTGAGCTCGAGCAGATCTTCATTCTGTACCAGTTCTCGGAAGAGCCGGTGCTCGACGTCGACCGCGTCCGCGTTGCACTCAGTGACGTCTTTGCGCTCGGCGACATGAACGACGCAACCGAGACGCTCGAAGCGATCCTCGATGCGCTCCATTGGGACACGCTCACGCGCATGCTTGCGATCCGCCACAGCCACAATGCGACGCAGCGCGATGCACTGTCGCAGTCGATGAAAGACGACGCGAGTGCGATCGTGTGTGAGCCCATGTGCATTGCGCACCTCGTGTTCCAGATGAACCTCATGGAGCTCCGCACGTGCGGTGCATGTAGCGAAACCGCCGAGCCGATGATGCACACGGACTTTTTATACCGCGTCTATGCCCAGGAGCTCCTGACGATCGCACGGACGTCGACGTCGGGTGCGGACACGGAAACGCTCGAAGACGTCTTGCGGCTCGAAGCGCAGCGCAGCAATGGCCCTGCGGACTTTACACCGACGTGCGACGCATGCAGTGCAACACAAATGGACACGAGTCGGTGGATCTTGACGCTGCCGATGGTGTTTGCAGTCAGCGTTATTTGGGCCAGTGACCGTGCGAGCAAGCGCGACGTCAGTGCGTGGCTCGAGCTGTTGACTGCACAGAGTGGCTCGCGCGCCAAGCCGCAGCAGACGCTCCATTTGGGCCGTGTGTTTCGACTCGATACGCCGGACGTTGCGTCCGACTATTCGTTTCGGGGCATGGTGTGTTACTACGGCCGCCACTACGTTGGGTTCTTTGCGAGCCGCTCGGTCGTCGACGGCGTCGAGCGCGAACACTGGTACTTGTTTGACGACACGCGCGTCAAGCTCGTGGGGACGTGGAAAGACGTCCGGTCGCGCGTTGCACGTGGCGGGTACCAGCCGACGCTGCTGTTCTATGAACGCAATGGGTTGGACCAAACGAAATTGGAAGCAACAGCAAATGAGATCCACAAGTGGTGGAAAGAGACCGCAGACGAGACAACCGACGACAACGCGACGTCGACTGCCCACGCAGTTGCTGACGCTGCGCTGAACAAGTGCGACGACCGTGAAGACAAGATGGAGTTGCTGAAAGCAATGCGCGCGAGTCTGCGACTCCGGGAGCAGGCGTCGCCACCGCCGCTTTCCCAGCTCCCGACGAGTCCGATCGCTTCTGCTGCGACACGTGCGTCGCCGCGAGCGCCGCAGTCGCTCCCGTCGAATGGCGCAATGAGCAACTGGCACGATGACGATCTCCATCGGATGCAAAAAGCAGCGGAAGAGACGTTGTTGCGCTTGAATGGGATCTTGTCGAAAGACCGCACGACTGGCGCTCCGTCATCCATTACTGGCGCCGACGCGGCTGCAGATTTGCGCCGTACGATGTCGATGTCGATGCGTCGGTCGGTCCGAAAGCGCGACTATTCGTTCCGGAGTTCCGGTCCGAATGCGCCAATTGTGAACCGCGACGAGATCTTTTACGATATCGACAACGTTGTTGCGCCATCGCAAACGTCATCGTCGCTGTATCCACCGCTGTCGCCGATCCGGCAGGGGATCCCAGAGACGATGTACGGCTTTGACGAATCGAAACGGCGCGTCCCACCAGCAACAGCTCCAGTAGCAGCCGCGCCGCCACCGCCAGGAGCGACATCGCCGCTTGTGCCATCGACGCCGAGTCGCACGGCGAACACGACGCCGCAAGCAAACGACCACGCGCGATTCCACGTGTTTGACGTCGCGCTCCACGCGTCGGACGGCGGCGTCGGGCTCGTATTGAAGGAAGCAAGCGCCGCGCACTTGGCGCTCTTGACGTGCGACCGCGCGTTTGTCGTCGCGGGCTTTGAAGTCAACGGCGCGGGCGACAAGCTCGCAGCAGAAGCAAGCGGCGCGATCGCCGTCGGTGACGTGCTCGTGGCGATCAATGGTCACGTGCTGGAGCGCCATGCACTCGTCGATGTGCTCGAGATGCTCTGGACGTCACCGAACCCCGTTGCGCTCGTGTTCCATCGGTTCAAGCCCTGGGCGTGTGTCAAGTGCACACTCGAGAACCCTGCAAACGTCATCACGTGCAACGCGTGCGGCTACACGGTCGCGTTGCGCAACAGCGATGCGTCTGGCAGCGCGCCTGTGTGAGCTGTTGTTGCGTTAGCGTCTTGTCCTGTATACATCATCATCCGTAAGTTGGAAGCAGCGAGCGAGACGACTGGAGCCATCGCAGCTCATAGTGCGTTGTCGTGTTAGGAAAGCACCTGTAGCAAGTACGAAGAAGAAACAGACAAACAGAAAGAACGGTTGGATTTATAAGCACAGCTACTGTTATCGCTCCACATGTCGTCAGTCTGTGTTGTGGATCCATCTCTACTGGCTTGTATTGCTGTTGAGTGCGTCGCGCTGATGGACGACTCCCAGACGCAAAACACCGAGGGTACGAGTCGTTACATCTTCATGGCGCTGCATCTGTGATGCCCACCACTGACTCCAGATTCGCTGCTGCCTCCTGCTGCGCAAACTCTGCGAGTCGATCGACGACGAACGCAATGTCGACGCGCTCGCGTGGCTTGAACGCACACATGAGCTGCACGAGGTGCCACTGACTGTCGGTCATCTCTGCAGCCGATGGCCGCGGCGGGAGCTCTTGCTTGCGTAACACGTGGGACCGCACAGAGACGTCATGCATGGCGCCCCATGGCAGCGCGCCAGTCGCAGCTTCGATCACACACATCCCAAACGCATACACGTCAGAGGCGAGCGTGAGGCGCTCCGTGCCGCGCAAGTACTCGGGCGAGCGCCAGCGCACGGCGCCGCGGCTCTTGGATCGTACGTGGATCTCCGCGCGCTCGAGGACGCTACTCAGGCCAAAATCAATGATCTTGACAGTCTCGTCGTCCCCAACGAGCAAGTTGTCACACTTGAGATCGTTGTGCAGCACGTTGTGTGCGTGGAGGTACGCGAGGCCACGCGCGACGTCGCGGAGCATGCGCCACGTCTTGGTGCGATGACGTGGCGACGCCTGCAGATAGTCCCGAAGCGTCCCGTTCGCGACGAGCTCGCCCACAAAGTACCGCTTGTCGACGTCGTTCGCGCCATACAGTCGTGCAACATTCGGGTGACGCAGTGGGAGCCACACGCGGAGTTCATGCAAGAACAGGTCGTGGCGGCAGCCGCTCGTACCACGGCGGCCCATGTACTTGATCACGACGCGCGTGTGGCACCACGTACCGCGGTAGACGACGCCGAATGCGCCGGTGCCGACTGGGTCGCCGCGCTCGATCGTGAGCTCGTAGATCGGAATGCGCCACTGCTCCGAGTCGATTGCTTGCTCTGCATCGGCTGACTCATAGCGTACGATCTCGACTGCGTCGCTCGCATGGACGCCATTGCTACGAGCGTCCGTGTCGGCTGCTGTATCATCAATGTCGTTGCTACTCGTTGGACCAGTCGTTGCTGCTGCGTCTTGCCAGTTATGGATCGCATCGACTGTGACGCCAGGCATCTCCAAAACGTCGAGGACATCGTCCACCTCGCGATGGAGCACGTTGTTGTGCAGCGACGCGCGCTGGCTCTGCGTGCGCGCTGCAATCGAGTGCGCGGTCGTCGCCGTGACGCGCAAGAAGCCGTGGAACGCATGTAGTGCGTCACAATACACGTCGACGCCGAGCGCAGTCGGGGCTTTGTGCTGTGCGACGAGCCAGTCGTAGATGCTCACGAGCCGCAACAAGACATGCTCCACTGCGTCGCGGCTGTCAGCGTCGCACCGGGAGACGTGGTACTGCAGCCGCGCAACGTACAGCGGAATCGTCGTCTCGAGCGCTGGGAACACGTAGTCGCAAATGTCAGTGGCGGCAGAGACAGCAGCATTACTACCAAGTGACTGGCGCTCGACAGCGTTGTCGACTCGATCGAATGCATCGCGCGACGCAATCTCGCGCTCGAGCTCTGTAGCGACGAATCGTTTGAGCTGCTCGAGTACGCGCGTAATGCTCGTGCGCTGCGCTGGGTCGGACCAGCACATGCTCTTCACGAGGCGCCACTGCGCGAGCGTCATTGTCGCGGGCCGTGGTGGCCGCGTTGCCGTGCGGACTGCCCACTCGACTTGCTCGCGCGCGATGCCGTGCCATGGCACTGCGCCACTGGCCGCTTCCAGCATACACATGCCGAGCGCGTAGATGTCGGACGCGATCGTTGGTGCGTCGCCGCGAACACACTCGGGAGCGCGCCACCGGATGCGCTCGTCGTCTTCGTTGTCGTTGTGTTGCTGCACAAGCAGCTCCGTGCACAAGCCGTTGATGCGAGCAACGCCGCGTGCATCGACCCAGATGCTCGCACACTGGAGGTCGCCAAGCACGACGCCGCGCTCGTGGAGAAACTTGACGCCGAGCGCGACGTCGCGCAGCGCTTGCCAGACGACAGATTGTGGCGCTGCTGCCACATGGTCGCGCAAGTTTGTACTCACGGCGCTCGCACACACTGCAACGAGTGGCTGGCGCAAGTGCGAGCCGCCAAAGACTTCGACGACGTTCGGGTGGCTCAGTCGATGCCACTTGTCGACGCTCGCGCAGAAGTGCGCAGTCGACACGTCGTGGACTTCTATCAGCAGCACATCGGCATCGAGCCACGTTGCAGGACGCAGCGCACTGGAGTGTGGCACGCCAGTATGCAGTCCCTCAACAGCGAGCTCGTGGAACGGAATGAGCCACGTCGGGACGGCTGGTAGCGCATCGTTGTCGGCGCGACTGCTCGCAGTCGAGAGACGCAGCGCCATCGCTAAGCTCTCCCGAAACAGCGCGAGCATGTCGGCATCGTACTGATCGGCGCGCGCAACGAGCTCGTGCTGGAGCAACGCGATCGATTCGATCCAGTCTGCGTCGCTTCGGAACGCGAGCGTTGTAGCAACATCGTCGCGTTGGAGCGCTGCGCGGAAGCTTGTGAGCATCTCGTGCTGCGCGTTTGAGACACCGTGAGTCGAGGATTCTTCTGCACGCGACGACGTCGAGGCTGCCAGCGCATGCATCTCCGTGTGCAGATCTCGAATGCGACGCGTGACGAGTCGACTCATCACGAGGCGCGTAAACACGTTCGACGCTTCGAACGCCGCTTTGAGCTTGACGAGCGCAAATACAAGCCGCAAGACGGAGTGCAGCTGTGCTTCTTCCTCGTCCTTCTTATCAGCACGCTTGATCGTAGTGTCGCAGTCGCGAACGTCACGCGGTGTTGTGTGGGCGTACAGTGCTTCAACGCGATGCACGACGTCGATCCACATGGACGCAAACTCGGGCATGTACTGGACATACGACCGCAGGGTCTCGAACGTCGCGGCCATGACGTTAGAGTCTGTCGTAGCGTCTGTCGGGTCACGTGCGTTCTTCTCGAGAACGTGCGATCGACGTGCGAGGCAACCGCGCGCAACGAGCGACTGTGCGAACTCGCGGTCGCCCCACCGCGCAGCTGCGATCACGACAGTGTCGCCACTCTGCGGCCGAACGTCGACAGTCGCACCCGCATCCAGCAACGCAGTTGCGACGTCAAACTTGCCGGACACTGCAGCTGCAGTCACTGCTGTCTCGCCATGTGCATTCGTAACATCTGTACACGCACCAGCATCGAGCAGAGACTGCACGACCGCAACATGCCCCTGTCGCGACGCACACAGCAGTGGCGTGTTGCCCAGCACGTCGATTGCGTCGATGACTGGCGGCGCATTCGACTGCAGCAGCGCGTCGATAATGCGCGCGTGGCCGCACCACGACGCAATATGGAGCGCCGTGCATCCGCTTGTGTCAGTCACAGTGACGTTCGCACCACGCGCGAGCAGCGCCTGCACAATATCAATATGGCCGTGGTCACATGCGACCGCAAGCGGAGTCGTGCCAACTGCAAGTGCGCGTTCGACATCTGCACCACGACGCAGTAGTTCGTGTACGACTGCATTGTGGCCATTCGTACAGGCGACAAACAGCGGTGTCGCGCCGCTTGTGTCTGCAAGGTCGATGGGCACGCCACGGTCCAAGAGCACAACTGCAGCATCGACGTGGCCATGGCGCGCAGCTTCCGACAGCGGCGTCCGCCCGATCAGACACGATGCGTTTACATTCGCGCCGTGGGCCACGAGCACGTGCATCATGTCGACGCGTCCTTGTCTCGCGGCGTACATCAGTGGCGTCGAGCCACCGCAATCGACCTTGTTGACCGTTGCGCCAACGTCCAACAGTGCGCGTACAATACTGACGCGGTCATTCAGGATCGCCATGATCAGCGGCGTGACACAGTGCGGGTCTTCCGCGTCGACGTCGCCGCCACACGCCGCGAGCGACGCAACGATCCGTGTGTCGTCCTGCTTGCTCGTGATGTGCATCGCAGTGAGGCCGTCGCCATTGCGCGTGTAGACGCTCGCGTCGCTCTGCAGCAGCGCGTCGACAACCTCCAAATAGCCGTTCTGCGTCGCAATGAACAGTGGCGTGACGTTGACGTGATCGACTGCATCGACGTCGCTGCCGCTCGCAGCGAGGAAGCGCACGACGTTCGCGTGGCCATACTTTGCAGCAACGAACAGTGGCGTGATGCCGTTAGTCGATCGACTATCGATGCAGCAGCCGCTTTGTACGAGCGCTTGGACCGCAGCTACGTGACCTTTCTCAGCAGCAACGTACAGTGGCGTCGCATTGCCACCGTCACAGTGGTTCGCGTCGGCGCCAGCACCAAGCAGCACGGTGACGACGTCGGCGTGCCCTGCATGCGCTGCAATGAACAGCGGTGTCGCGTTGTTCACGTTTGCGCAATCGACGCTTGCGCCATGCGCGAGCAGCACGTGGACGGCTGCGACGTGTCCTTCTTGGCTCGCAATGAACAGCGGTGTGACGTTAAATGCGTCCAGTGCGTCGATGGCTGCACCAGCTGCAAGCAGCGCTTTGACAACCTCACTGTGGCCTTGCTCTGCCGCTTGGTAGAGCGGCGTCATGCCGTTCTTGCGTGCCACGTGCGTCTGTGCGCCACTGCACACGAGTGCTTGGACGATCGACAAGTGGCCATACTGTGCAGCGACGAAGAGTGGCGTCACGCCGTCGACGTCGGTCCTGTTCACGTCTGCGCCACTCGCAATGAGCGTATTCGCAACTTCGATATGGCCGTTCAGCGCAGCAACGTGAAGTGGAGCGACGCCCTTGTTGTCGACGTGGTCGATGCGTGCGTTGTTTGTAATCAGTGTTGCGACAACTGCTGCGTGGCCAGCCTGTGCTGCCACACAAAGCGGCATTGTGCCATCGCTGTCGGCGCTGTCGACATCCGCGCCGTGTTGTAAAAGCGCGCGCACTGCGTCAGCATTGCCTGCGATGCACGCAACGAGCAGCGCAGTCACGCCGTCTGGAGTCGCTACATTCACGTGTGCGCCTCGCTCGAGCAACGCATCAATGACGTCCACAGCACCGCAGTGTGCTGCCGCCATGAGCGCAGTGCGACTGTGTGCATCGCAGGCGTCGACAGGCACGCCGCTCACAAGTAGTGCAACCACTGCAGCCACGTCGCCGCGACGTGCAGCGTCCACAAGCTCAGCCATGATGCTTGCCTGCTCACTCGCTTGTTTGTTGTTTTCCTCGCAACGGCGGAAGTTCGCGTTGTCGACGTCGAGATGCGAGGTCTGCACACTCACAGGAAAGGCTGTCATCGCATCTTCATCGTGTTTATTCCCTCGTGTGATGCAGTCATGAAAAAAACGCAAATCAATAGATATAAATATACAACTATTACTATGGTACTAGTACAGCGTATGTACATCAATACGGTTCAAATAACCTCGCAATAAAGGCACAGTAGAAGCAACTTACACACATGTAGCACATCCAGCAAATATGCTGTCTTGGACAACATGATTTCCATTTTGGGGAACGAAAGAAGGTCACACATATTTGAAGATACATAATAGGCATCTTTGTTCAAGTTACGTATTGTTCAAGGCATTCCAATATATGTTGAATTGCGTCAATTGAACCATTTGCTAAATTTGTACAGGTCTTTATATATGACACAAAATAGACTTCCAAAATCTTTAACTTTTGAGACATGTTCCGTAGCATGAAAAGCGGTGCCAACCAACATGGGTTACATACCGACAAAGCATAAGGCCCACAGCAAACGCAAAATCACAAACTCGAAAAATGCAATTGCACCATACAAATAAACATACCTATACATCCTTACTAGTTCACGGTTTCATACAAAGTCATGCACGGAATAGCAAAAAAACGTCAGTAGATTGATAAATGCGAAGTACGCCTGATAGCGATCGACATCCTACACGAATGAATGAAACTAGGTGCACACAGTACGATACATCTTCATCGGCCAAGCAGTTACTTCACTGTCTCTATTTTACTATACAAGTAATAAAAAGTTAAATCTGGTTGCACAAAAGAAAGCTGTGTGTCGTCGCACACAAGAACAGCAAGCATTTTTATCGTGACGGTACTACACAGATAAAATCAATTACAGACAAAGCACAACAAAATACAAAACGAGTCTTAAATTTATGTTTTGTATACATTGGGAAAACAGAAAATCGAAGTAACAAACATTTTTAGTATGAACACACAATACAAATCGAAGTATGAGCGTCGACTGTATTAAACACAAGCGTCATACATTACCATGCACGTCAATCTGAGCTGCATACATACCAAGAAACTGCACATTTACGATAGTAGATGATATGTCACGTGATCAAGAGGCAAGTGTTTGAATTGGTATTGATTAATTGCGTTAAAAATGTAAAATGAATATTTAGAGCTGAAAGTACACATTTCGTCACATATATTTTTTAACTGTGGAACAGAAAATACATCATAAAAGTCAAAAGTACTTTACAAATAATCAAGCATTTAAAGACAATATATGACACAGAGAATACGCAGTTGTAGCACTCACAAGATCATGTCAATGACCTTGAAAGAACTACGAATGTTTCTGCAGAAACGTAACGCACAAATAAATTTAAAAATATAGAAATATATTATATATTAATAAAAACAGCCTAAATCCGTACAGATGAATTTAGTGTTGACTACAGAATAAAGGCCTAAATGTTCTTTTATGCGGAAATGAAAGTAAATACCATAGTGTTTTTAATATATAGCGTAAACTACAATGTATATATCAAATATACAACTCATACGAATGCACCACACGCATGTGCCATTGCTGCGACTAGCGCGATAAGTGTATATATATATATTAAACCTATACGTGAAATACTCAACACCAAATTTTGTATGGTAGAGAGATAATGTGAAAATATTCGGTATATAAATTTATCGGTTACTAGCGTAGGTGTATATTTATACATATGATGAATCGACGTAAAGTGATGCTCAAACGTTGAAGCCAAGCGATCAAGTATGGTTCAAACTACGACCTTGCAATTGAGCTGCATTATCGGTAAATATTCTGCCAAAAATGGTATACATACAGTAAAATATAGGGAAGCATTTCTTGTTTACGTTTGAGTACTCCATTAATTGCACGCTTCATTTCAAAAAAAGATATATTTGATTGGATTGGAAGTTACTGACGAATTCACTTGTTTAAAGAAATCTAATACTGTATTGAGGTCAACCGACTTGACCCATTACATAGACTTATTATTTTAGTAAGTCAAAGAAGATAATTAGATATTAACAATTTGATAGAAAGTAGATTAGTTGTTTAGATGTTAGTTATTAGTTATATGATGTGGACTACATCATCTAGGAGAGGAAGCTCGCGGAGCGAATTCCACGTAGAGTTTTAGAGAGATGCTGACGTGTGGGCATCTCCCTTGCATATGTCACTAGCTAGTCAGAGTGATAGCTAGTTTGAGTGGTTGCTGGCAATCTGCCAGCAACCGCACATGCAAGTAAATAAACAGTTTAAGAATCACCTCGCTCATTACAAGTCTTTGTTGTTGAGCCGCTTACGCTATTGAGGGAACTGTTCAGTTCCACTCGTCACGCTATTGCTTCTACACGAAGCAAGACGCTTCCTCGCACAAGGTGCTGTGTAACGTCCCGTTACAAATACGGTGAGTCAACTTTGTTAGTTGCTGAAATGTCATGTGTAGTATTCTCATATATATATATATTAGCAGAAGTCTGTTTGTGAGACTACACATATTCTCGTGACATCTAAGTGAGTACTGCATATGCAGATAGCAACTGTGAAGCGTATGCCGTTTTTGGTCCTATATAAAATTAGCTGTGATATGATTGTATACAAGTACGATAAGTAACAGGGATAAATATAATTTGATCGGTAATGAGCTGGAATTCTTAACCAGTGCGCGACAGCCTCTCGATGTACACCTCCTGTGCGCATATTATGTGTTTTCATTTTGCTTACGAGCACCGCTCAAGTTATCGAAGAAATAGATGATACTGGATATATTATTCTGTTCGAATTGAAATATGAAATGGATATTTATTGCGTTCCACAAATTGTTTTGGATTGGCCAAAAATATGTAAAAGCACGATTATTTTCGATGAGGGCATATATGCGCATGTTTATTTGCCAATAGCGCTTTTCTGCAAGCGAAAACGGTTTCATTTGATAACTTTATGATCTGAAGCGGTTTTATGAGGTCAATGTGAGAGGGTATTTATGCCTATGTACGCAGAATACTCCATGTGCAGCTTTTGCTTATGTGCTACATGTGTGTATCACGAATAGACACATCTTAATGTTGAGGGTCTTAAAGGTGTGCTTCCACTGTGTGTTGCCTGTATTTGAATTGATCCCCACTCTTAATTCTGTTCTCCCGTTAAATTCAAAGTGCATTATGTTATTGCAGTATACATATTTCATCAGGGATTGTAGATATTTCGGGTACAGTACTGGATACTGTACTATTCGCTCATCCTTTTGCAAAATGGCACACTTCCCGCGCACGCATCTCATTTGAAGAACTGCGCGTGCTCTCTACAACGTCAACGAGAACGACCCGCAACAACGACGATGGCGGACGCTGTAGTCGCCCGAGGCGACGCAAAGCGGGCTCCTACCGCCGCTGATGCAGCGTCGTCAGGGGGCGCCACGAACACAAACGCAGCTACGGACGTCGAGGACCCGGAGCAGGAGGACGCGGTCGCTCAGAGCGACGTCAATGCGGGTGCTGCGTCGGCCGCGCTCTCTACCTCAGGGAAGAAACTCATGAACGCCGCGCCAGCGCAGGTCAAGTCGCTCATGTCGCGCTTCTCGACGCCGTTTGGGCGCAAGAAGGCAGCGACAGCGGGTACTTCGGCACCAGTTGAGTCGGTTCCGTCAGCTCCGTCGTCGGCATCGGCTGCTGCAGTGATGTCATCGGCGTCGAGTGCGAGTGCAACTACGAGGGAGGTCACACCGACGTCTGCGCCAGTGGAGACAGCAGCAACAGCAATGGCTATGAGCTCGAAAGCAGGCGAGCACAAGAGCGTGACGACAGCATCAGTCGATGTATCAGTCGACGCGTCAGTCGACGAAGCGATGGCAGTCGGTCTGGAGAACAAAGACGACGCGGCTGCGCAACCAACGACACCAACAGCAGCTGCTGCTGTGAACAATGAGTCGGTGGACGTGACGCCCATTACCACTGAATCAGCGGAGACGACGAACGCGTCTGAGGCGACTGACGCAGTGACGATCGAGGCAGAAGAAGCGACCGACACAACAACGACGGAGACGACAACAGAGACGACAACGGAGTCCACGACCGTGACAATAACAGAGTTGACCGAGCCGCCAGTTTCGTCTGTATCAGCTGTTGTTGCTGCCAATGTAGACGACATTGCGTCGCCAATAAAAGAAGCATCGTCAACAGTCGCTATCGAGACTCCAGTGCCAAGTACGAGGGACGCGTTGCCGCTGTCGATTTCGATCGCATCTGCAACAAACGACGAGAAACACGCTGTAGTGTCGACACCAACGAACGCATCGTGCTCTGCTTCTGCGACCAGCGAGCCAATAACAACCACAACCAACAACCCAAACGCTGTGATCGACACGTCGGACCCGTCGCCGTTCAAGGACATTCGTAGTCGATTTGAGAACCAAAAGAAGCAGTCGCTTGATAATTTGCCATTCCGAACCGTTCGGAGCTTCTTTTCGGAAGAAGAACGGAGCGTTCGTGTCGGCGCTGAACGACAAAAGTACAATGCGCTGACCGAACAGCAGCAACTTGACGCCAAGCAACGGCCCAAGTCGCCGGTCGCAGCGCCGTCGCGTGCGTCGGACGCAACGACGGCAACAACTGGCTCGACGCCAGCAGCAGCAGCAGCGAATACTGCGGCGATTGACACGTCGGACGACGCTGGGTTCAAGGACATTCGAAGCCGGTTTGAAGGCCAGAAGAAGCAGTCGCTTGATAATTTGCCATTCCGAACCGTTCGGAGTTTTTTTTCGGAAGAAGAACGGAGCGTTCGCGTTGGCGCTGAACGACAAAAGTACAATGCGCTGACCGAACAGCAGAGCCAGAAAGCAAAAACGAAGATTGGAGGAGGAGGAAGCGACAAGAAGGTAAAGGACGAAGCGACGACAGTAGCAGCAGCGACGACGAACGAGTCGATCGCAAGCGACACGGTGGAGGAGACAACGGCGACAACTGCGAACGACACGACAGAAGCGACGACGGACGAGACGACGAACGCGACGATGGAAGTAGCCGAGACATCAGCGCCTGCTGTCGAGTCGATGGCGCCATCGACGCTAAAGTTGGAGATTGAGACCGAATTGTCGCCGTCTGTGTCGATCGCTGAGCAAACGACAGTGACGGAGAGCACTGAGCCAATGACGACTAAACCAACGGCGACCAGTGCGCCAATGGCAGTGACGGCGGCGATCGAATCGATTGAGACATTGGCGACGATGTTGACGGACGCAGAGCGGACCGAATCGACAACAATGGCGATGCACGACGAGTCGATTGCTGTTGAAGAGGAGCCGATTGCTGTTGAAAAGGAGCCGATTGCTGTGGGTGATGTGACAGCAGATGCTGCGAACGACGATAGCAGCGTCCAGTTTATCAACAACGACACAGACGCTACGACCGCCGCAACGAACGCGTCAAGCGACTCGAAGCACATTGGTACGGTCGCTGCCACATCGACAGAGGCAGAAGCAGTGGATGGTGGCGACACAGCAGCCGCAGCAACTGATGATGTTGCACACAACGCAGACGTTGGCAGCAGTGCTGCTTTGACGACTGTCGTGGCAGTTGCTGCTGTTGTTGAAAATGGCAACGACGACGACGACGATGAAGCAGTGGCGCCAACGACAGATGCCATCATTGCGCCTATCGCAAACGTCGTGAACGAGCACGAGGACGAGGTCGCTGACACGGAGACTGAGACGACGGCAGCAACTGCAAACGACACGCTGGAGGATCGTGCAGCTGCTGCGGACGAGTCAGTGGAAGACGAGACGACATTGACGACCGAAAACGAGACTGAAACTGCAATCGAGACGTCGCCTGAGACGTCAACGACGGATGCAATCGCTAGCAGCGACTTGGATGTTGCAGCTGCTGCTGCTGCCGAGGATGAGGCCGATGACGCGCTTGCACCAGCAGTGGACAGTGGGGCAACGACAACGAGTGATGATGCGATCGACACTCGCAGCAGCAGTTCGATCGCTGATTCAACGACACCAGGAACGACAGCGTCTGTGGAGATCGAAACAGCGACGGAGACAACGACGACGAGTGAGACGACGGCCGAGTCGGTTGTGGCGGATGCAGTAGCCGAGACGACGACGTCGAATGCGCACGAATTGATGGATGAAGATGCGCAGTTGGCACCGCCACTGACGACAGCAAGTGACGTCGCTGCAGTGCTCAAGCAATTGTGCGACGACGTGGACGCTGAAGCTGTTGCGACTGCGACAAGTGCAGATGTCGAAACAACAGTCGCCGTGGAAATCGACGTTGGAGTTGCCGCGACGATTGCAGACGTTGCTGCTGGCGATGCTTTTGCTATAACTTCTGCAGCAGCCACAGACGTCAAGGAAGACGTCGACAACGAAGTGGCAGAAGCGACTGACGTGCCGATACTGTCGACAAGTGACTCCAGTAGCGAGCAACCGCCTGCAGTTAAGCGTCCGACGCCACTTGAGATCCTATCGATCGATGGTTCAGACACTGCGACGATCGACGAGCGAACAAGCGACAACGAGAGCTCTGAGGCACCAACGACAACGATGACGACGACGGCCAGCAATGAAATGACTGGCAGCACAACCAACGCGTTGACAGTCACAACAGTGGAAGAAGATGCGTCGGCGACCACGTTGAACGACAACAACGTTGATACTGCTGATGTAGCTGCTGCAGCAACTGCGACTGCGGCTGCGATCACATTGGCGTCAATTGGTCTCACAAGCACAATGGACGCTGAAGGCGACTCGAACGATGTTGATGCCGCTGCTGCTGACACCACGGACGACAACGTTACGACAGTCGAGTCGACCAGCGAATCGGCTGTGGAGTTGGCCCTCGAGTCTGCTGTCGAGTCTGCTGTTGAGTCTGCTGTCCCAGTCGCTTCAGCAGTTGAAACGGCATTAGTGCAGCTGGAACTGCCACAAGGCAACGAAATGGTCGCCTCACCCACATTCGTGAACGTCGACGTCGAAGAGCGCAACGTGGCGCTGAACCTCGCGGATGCGTTTGACGCCGCGAACGACGAGTCGGGCGACGAGGCCGACGAGAGCGACGTCGAGTCGGACAACCAGCGCAACGGTGCGCCACTTGCGCCACACACATCACCAGTTGACGAGCCGACACCAGCGATCGATGGGCTGGACCACGCGCCACTGTCGTCGACGTCGTCCGTGT
>JAADXH010000669.1:0-18537 GCA_023337595.1 Globisporangium camurandrum | reverse complement strand
GTGAAGACAAGGAGGCGCCCATCGTTATTTGTCGCTGCTTTTGCTCGTGATGATAGACTAGTGCGACAAACATCGATCAGGTGTCGTACATATATTTCACGTTGAAGGCGTGCTGAGATGGTACTCGCGCTAGCAACGACAGCGAGCACGACTGTCGATTGTTGCATAGGCTCGACTCATACATTTAGATAGGTGTCCGTCCTCATTAATCCGTTTGTTCGTCCAGCTATGACGCTTCTTCTGGACTTCATCTACATACAGTCGCGACTGCGTGTGAGTTGCAGGGTGGACACGAGGCTTGACAAACCGCTTATTACTGCATCATTTTCGTAGGTCCGATGGACGGTCGATCGGCAACCAGGCACGTAGGTTCCCAAAAGCCAAGTTAAAATCGCCTGTCAAATCAGCTAAGCTAAAACGCAACAAATAATGCCCATAATCTTGCGCTGAAGATCAACGACGACATACCCGTTATCGATGCTCAACGCGATTAAGACAACCCATTTAGAACGTTGCTGAAATACGAAAGTGTGACGTGCACTCGCTTTTGTGACGTTACCCATTGTTTTACCCATGCTTGAGCCTTGTTACCAGTGCTGGAATCGATTTGCCAGAATGCGCGCAGTTTCAGATATACGGTAACACCCACATTCTGGGTGACATAGCTACTTTTCTGGGCTAACGCTTATTCAGTACCCCGTCGGCTATATTTAGTCTGTGTCGCCAATACCATTGATTATGAAATTGTATGCTTCAGACTAATTAACTGGAGTGTGTATCCAATCAGAGTATATATGTTCTGATTTAGTCTGGTGCGGACTAATTGCAATGCATGTGTACTATAACAACACTCCGAAATTGTCTGGGCCAGACTTAATGTAGTCGTTGGTGCAGTGTGAATACAAAAAAAAGCAAAATGCTCCACTGCATTTTATGTGATTTGTTGTTCCGCCACACTAATGTGCAAGTCATAGTTTTCGCACAAATGAAATATTGATGTGCACATAGTATATAAATTTGCTACTTGCGAACTTGTGATTGAAAGCGACCCGGTGGGCATCATCCTACTTACGCTATAATCATCAGCAATGCGAGCAGCAGTGCTTAGCAAACAACGCGCATTAAGGCACGCAACACGAATCCCGGCGCGCATGACGCGCAGTGTGTCATCATTTGCACCTCGATCAGACACACATATTGCGTCTGCATCTTGCTCATCCGTAGCAATGCTTGTATAGGTACGCAAGATACGATTTTTCCAGCTTTGAGGCTATATTGTATACCAACTATTGACAGTGATACACACCGCAGTAGTATTTTCAGTATTGATTTGCACTATGGAAAACTTAGCTAATTGGTTGTATCTTTCTCTCTGAGATATGCAAACTAATATACTGTATACAATATCTCTATTGCATCACTTAATGGAACATCATTTGGAGCATGCTCGTTGCTGAAATACCGCTCTTTTACACACGTATGCATTAGGTTGTATGCAACGATATCGTCATAATTGCGGAGATTGTTCTATTTGGTATGGTATTGTACTTACACATATGCCGAACATATGCCTTCGCGGTATTGAAACTGAACCACGTTTAAATGGCTGAGGAGCGTGTTCTTTCAACACTATATGTTTCAAGGCGACATTCATCATTGATGATGGAAATGGTTAATCGTGCTCTTTAAATATATACAACAGAAGAAGTAAAATCCAGTGTTGCAGCAGCATCATAATATGATTGTACACTAAACAGGAGTGTAAAGGCGTTATGTAAAATAGAAACGAATTATTTACAATAGTATCACAGAACATCCCATATACATAGCAGATCCACCTCAAGACATACAGCACACCACTTGTACAAATACTAAAGTTGTGCATAGGTGTTGGGATACATAACTTCGTCACCGCTTCAAATGTATATTGCATGTCAAAATTGTGTTCAGTGTCACAATCAGTGCCACAAAACAATCGTTCCGAATAAGTATGCATTATGCCTTTCGCACCGACAAAAGTACACAATATTGTTTTACAAAATAAAAGCATTTATTCAAAATATAATATCGTTATTCCATATAACAAAAATCATGACAGTTTTTGCAGTAGCTGCAAGAACGTTAACTTAAACGAATTTAGTATTCGTTATGATATATAGAGATTTGCTTCATTTGCGGCGTGCCAAAGGACTTTTAAGGTTGTATCGTCAAGTTGGTCTTCTTAGCTCGTGACTGATACCCAAAAGGCAGGGTTTGACTAAGTTCAGCGGACATAAGATGCGTTGATTCGCAGCGACTCAGTTAGGATTACCATATTGCGTTTTTGCATGTTTATGTTTAATGTAAATTATTTACGTTTTCTGCAAATCTGACGTCTGATTCTAAATATTAATTATATATCTTCCGATGGTAAATCGTCGACGCACATGTTTACGTTTTGTTGACTCGACAGCGATTGCAACAACACCATTATTCTTTAGCGCTTTCGCCTACGTGTAATATTTAATGGCCACCGTAAATGTGGAAATACATCGCCACCGTAAATGTGCAAATACATCATAATCTCTAAATGATCAAATCAACTATTACATGTAACGCTTTCAATAACATAAAAATTTACTCCGCACTGAAGTCTCAAACTATTCAGCGTTGACTGATTAATAATGTAGCAGGGTTACACGCGCTGGATAAATTTAACAACTCAAGTGCTGCAGAATCAGATTCTCGCATATTGTTTAAAGTCGGCTTTTGTATGGTACTTTGACATTTGTCACTACTTTAACAAAGCTGGACATTCTGACCAATTTGCTATTTAGACATTGGCAACGATCAATTACAAAGTCAGCAGAACCACTCAATTAGAATAGATTTAGCTTTAGAATTTAGCATAGTGTAACTAGGATGTCAGCTGTTTGTGCAAGACGTACACAAACACCGATTTATAATCATTCAATACGTTCGAACTTTTGTTTCCAACAAACACAGTCTTCGCATCCTCTCATCTAAGCTGTGTAAGTCTTAATCGCCCAGTTACAAAAATGTAATGGTAGAAAACTTTTGCTCTATCCTAAACCGTCATCATTTTCTTTATGTGCTTTTAATGTTAACTATTCTATTTTCAAAACTCCAGAGTTTACACAAACAAGTTGATTTCAGCTTTAGCAATAACAAAATGTTTGGGATTATACAAAAGAGCTACAATTCGAAGCACGTGGTACGCAATATTAGGATACTTCCACATTGGTAAAACTGGTATTACTATCGCATCCATTCCATGTTCATTGATCGTACATCCTTAGTAAATCATACCATAGACCACTAGTATTTCAGGATACCTTCTACATGGGTGCGAATTGATTGATGCTGTATAAACCGGTATAACTTCCTCGCGCTTGATCGTTTGTAATGCACCTGCGCAGATCAATACTCGAGATTTAACTGAAGCTGGCATAAATCCAACACGTTTTGGGCCTCTTTGCAAATTTCATCCATGAGTCGGTACAATAATATCAAGTACTCCATTTTTGCGTGCACAAACTGGTTCGCACAAAAATGCACGGCAAGAACAACGAGAGACGCACGTAAGCGACAGTAAGTGGAGTTGTGTGCACGTGACGCATACCAAAGGTAGCAGTGCGGATATTATAGAACTATTGTGATGCAGCACATGGTTACAATAACGTACATGACTAATGATGTGGATCAAGTCGAACGATACATCATACTCCATAGTTACGGCAAAACATGACACCAGTGCAAACACAATCGTGCCAGGTTGTGCTTGCCAAATGCGTGACTTGGGTTGCCGGGTATGTACATGTGTACTGTATTATATAAATTCGTCGCGAACAACATATTTCCATCATAATTATATGTGCAACGCGATATATGTCAATATATTGTAATTTACATGCCGATTTTGATGTGCTACACTTTCGATACTATTCCAATAGATACTTAAGCGGAGAAGTTTCAGCGAATATGCAGTATTTAATGAGAACCACCTACTTAATCATTACAATCCATAATATTTCTGGGCACAACACAAAAAGTTGGTGTATGTGCGGTGCTTATTCTTTCAAAACGAGCGCATTATGCTTTACTTCTGTTTCAACTACCAATACTGATCAATTGGAGGTATGATGTCGAGACCTCCAATGCAGCAGAGCAGAAATTAATTAGTCAGCCCTATAGTTCCAACTGCACGGAACGGTTTGTTGATGCTGGCTAATTCAATACATAATTGGACACAAGGCGGTTACACGATTTCAGTGCGGATCCATATTGCAGGTCTATTTGCGTCCAGCCCTCATTCCAGGCACGCCGGCAGTCATACACACACGTGGAATTGGAAAATTGACGAAGAAACAATCACTTGTGCACTGTCCATATAGCTCACATATGTGTTGCTTAATTGCATTTAAACACAATCCACAATATTAAAAGCAAATATTAATGCAATGCACAAACGTACCCAAATGCGTAGTACACTTACACTATACAAACATTGCGAGCGCAATACACAATATAGGAATTAACAAGCACGGCATTGTTAAGAACAAACACGTAGATAAATGCTCACATACGAAAACCGTTGTTGTGGGCACCTGATGATAGCTAAAAGTCATGATAAACATTTTTTTCAGATAGGTAAGTATTATGCTATAGATAATATACGCGGCTTCACAGAAAGGTCACGACATTTAAAAGTGTGTAAATAAATAACTCCAACTTAGGGGTACTGATACTATTGTTGAGTTGTATTGTTGCAATCGGCTATATTATATTGTGCGTCGAGTCGATATTTACTAGCGCGCGACAATTGCCGATACATTTATAGATGCAACGAATGTAATGAATGGAAGGAATATCTCCTTTGCCATAGTAAATTGTATAAATACTTATCAAGCCTAACATTTCGTAGATTTGTCTAACATTTCGTATATTAGGATGTTGCCTATGAACAATAACTTCACTATTACCTCGCGAATATCCTAGCGAAAATGAAACGATTTTCACCGTTGCAGAGCTATGTAAACTGAAGTAGTACTACACTTTTGCCTGTTGGCCTCTATAATATATATTTCACCTACAAACGTAAACAATTCAAATGCAGGTGTGGAACACGCTATTAAATATGCAACTCGAATGGGTTGTTTGTACACGCAACAACGTGTTTCTCATTTCCAATGCGTAGCGCAGCTTAACTGGTTAACAAATGAGCTACTGTCGTCTAATGTAGACCCAAAATGATATTCATTTTACATGCAAAAGTTGTATGACCGAACGCGCACACACTGTCAAACTAAAGACCTCGCGATTCAACCGTATTGCAGACATTAATAAGGTGAGCGATGCAAATCACATATCAAACACGCTTTAAGTCATTGCAATATCATCTTCGCTAAAAAAAGATATGCAAGCGCTGGATGCATACAAGCCAGCTCCTCGAAATGAAGTTAACACTTAGAATATCGTGGCCGAGCACAACTTTTAGTTGCACCTGAGGCTAATGCTGCCTGATCGGCCAATCACTGCTGCTGGACTCGCGTTATTGTCGGTGCTTTTTAATGAAATGGAAGAGGTTTTTACACACACGGGCCATACGCGCTAAATAAGTAATCGAATGTAATTACCAAAAATACTTGGATTCACTTTTCAACCAGCCTTCTACGATGTTACAGAGAACGCAACTCGCCGTCGACCATTATTGTCGTCCAAATGTTATTGAACTTGTTCACTATCTCACATATCTTTCAGAGTTGTCAAACGACAATAATGAAATTGGTACAAGTAACTGGAAGATATTAATGGACGTATATATACACGCGACAAATGCGCCAAGCTGGCACAATTGGACGACGCATTCTAACCTTGGCACTCGATAACGCGCTGTACAGTCTGATATCTTATCAAATAAGAGACAGCGATTGGTGACGCTTTATAGAATATTGCCGAATCCAGAACGCAAATCGATTCCTCAATGGCGGCACGTTTGTTGGTTTCGCCAAGTTGTTAACTGTGCATGTGTGGGCGAACCTTGGTGTATGGTAGGGCGCGACTTCAACTGCGCGAGGAAATTGTTTTGTTTTAAAGTGCAGTAATGTATGACACTTTTGTATGCCTCACACTGATTATACTTTATGGATATTACTCGAACAAAATCACTATGTAGTTTGATGTGCTTCCAAGTACCAGTTTGCCTAAAGTTCGAAATATGCTTGATCAACCTGTATCGTTCAACACAACACGACAGCGTAGCAGCGGCGACGTCATTCGGGGTCGATGCGATGCAGTTCTTCAAAGATGAGAAAGCAATGATTTCTTTTATCAATGCACACTCTTGGTGCAGCAGGAACGCGACACTCCACGCCAACGTGAGCGATGCGCACTTCGTGCTCGAGACAAGCGCATACTTTTAAGATTACGTCCCCTGCTTGCATAACTTGACCGCGACCGACTGGAGCGCATGTGATTTGAGCTGCGGAGATCCGATAGTGTGCGACGCGGGCGAAACCGACTTGGACCCAATGGCTGCATACACCTCGAGAGATTACAACAAAGGGTGTGATCGATTCATGTCGCTTTAGTGGTAGCATCTTGAGTGCGTGTCGTTCGTACAAGGGGTATCGCTCACGCGAGAACGACGCGATATGCACGACCCATGCGAACCACTCGATAACAATTTG
This sequence comes from Globisporangium camurandrum, assembly GCA_023337595.1. Taxonomy (NCBI): domain Eukaryota; phylum Oomycota; class Peronosporomycetes; order Pythiales; family Pythiaceae; genus Globisporangium; species Globisporangium camurandrum. The sequence goes on along the minus strand of JAADXH010000669.1, from coordinate 11,848 downwards.
AGGTGGGTAAATGTCATAATAATGCTGGTGATTTTGACGCAAGCACGTCGTACAACGAAAGCAAGAGATAGCGACTCGACGTCTGTGCGAGTGACACTCGAGAACGTCAACATTGGTTGTGTATGTGAGAAGAATAGCGCAGGGCGATTAAGCGGGAAGGCGTAGACGCGTAGAGATCTGGTGAGAGTGAGAATATGATAGAGGGCCAGTGAATGCGACACTAAGTACATCCATACCGGTACAATTATAAAAAATGAAGCAAGCAATGCGAAACGTAATTTTCCCAAATATATCGAACTGTTTTCTATCTAATGTAACAGCATGCAATATAAAAACGTGCATACAAATAAAACGACTTGCGAAAATGATGATGGTGCGTACAAATGAACTGCTCGAAATGCGACAGCTGCTCGCTCTCGATGACGAATGCTGCGTTCATGTAGCATGACAAAGCGCGACCACGCCATAACATCAGTAACCGGCGATACCCAGCTGTCGATTCTCATGCTCATTCTTGATCACTTGCTGCTTGTTTGTTGAAATCTCAATTGGGCTTTAAAGTGATTGTGTGCGCTTGAATATGACATGTCAATCATGTGGGAGCGACATGATGTAATGTAGCAATGCGATTTTTTACAGTACACAAACCTCATAAAGCATACGGCTTATCAACCTTGTACATTTTTACAGCCGTCTTCGTTTGCACCTTGCTTTGCAAATCGTGCATTATTGAATTATACTTGATATTAGTATGAGCATGTGCTTTTAATACATTATGTATTTATCATGAATGCTAGTATACATGAAATAACTTCGCCATGTATCCAATACATACATGCGGAAACGGGGAGGGTAACGAGTGGTTTCAGTGCCGACAGAGATCACCAAGGCACGCGGGGGTGCATTGTCCCGTTATGTAACAGATGACTTGTAATTCACTTGTCTTGTTACAGCTTTAGCGCCATGTTCTGAATGCGATTGTGGATGTGTACATCCAGCGCCATTAATTTCGGTTACAGTAGCAGCAGTGGATGCAGAACGTCCGATTAAGCTTACAGTTTTGGACGACAGAATCGCAGCAGTGCCAGTTGCTGTTAAGTTGATCGTCATTGCAGATATTGTCTCATGTGCGTCTAAGTTGTGCAGCTGTTGGGGAGTAGTTGCAGCCCTGCAACAAGCACACAAAACGGCTGTAGTACGTATTGCCGTTGGAAGCGAGGGAGCGTGGCAGTGAATTGAACCAGGGCCATGTCTTAGCAAAACCTGACGAACCGTTCACATCATGTTAAAGTGCATAAATATCGCACCTCTTGATGCTGTATTAGCGCATCGCGGGCGACGTCACATTGATGGTGTTGACAATACATATTTACGGCTTTGCTATACGTGTCGGGTACGTATCGGTCGACACATTCGCGGACACTCGAGAATATAGCGCTGTACGAAAGCAGCACATGTGAAGTGATTAAACAAGTTTGAATGACAACACATGGTTGCACGATTTTACAATATCTATATAGCGTGCTAAAACTGTATGGCCCCTTTCTTACAGTAAATGTGGCGATTATATGTATAAGAGATGCTGATCTCGATGCAGTATTTGTTTTTTGGGCTGGGAGTGTGAGTAGATCTGTGAGTGCGACGCCACGATCATGAAACTCGCTACTGGTGGTTGATTTGCTCGAATTTACAGTGAAATGGCGTGATTTTGTTGCAAAACTATAACAATGGAGCCGCATTACTTAATGAGTGAAATAATTAATACATTTGAAGCACCAATATATCGACATGACCGCATATAGATCAGCAGCAATACCTTCCTTATATTACGACTCGATAGACGTTGTTATAACGGGGCTTACTGGTTTGGTGTGTTACCTTACGATATAATACATTAGCAACATGTTTCATGTATTGATTTGCGGTCACATTTTAGCCATAACTAATCAAACTAAATCCGTTTTATGTAATGAAATATGACACAAACACCAGTATGCAAACTGTACGTACCAAAGTGCGCAATTGGATATATCGGCGGGTCCAACGCGGGTATACTTCTCTGTCTCCTAGATACTCGATCATTAAGTTTCTCATTATCGACACCGAAATAACGAACGAATGATAATCACTCATTTCGCTATTATTAGCCAATTAATGCTCGTATAGTTAGACACACCCAATTGATAGGGTGAGCTGATTGAGGAACATTGCTGTCGAAAGAGATCGTCTTGTAATCGTTTGCTCGTTTCATGATTCTAAATGAAGACCACGCGGACGAAGAAAAGACAAACATTGCATTCCTGTCGTCTCTTTCAATTTACTCATAAACACAGTCTCACCGAAACTTTGCATTTCGATGTTTTAACATGGCTTGTCAAATTAGAGTATATGCTTTATGCAACCTGTATCGATTCGTTATCCAGGTGTTGAGTGGAATGTGCACACTATAGTGCGAAGTAACCACACAATCACTTACAAAACAAGCACGTGTATTACAAATACCGTCAAGTATGGAAAATACACCCATGCAAAAACACTAAGATATTGGAAGATAACGTATAAAAGCTCAACAAGTTTATTTGCATGACAAGATACATCATTTATCCATACCATGAATATGCTGCCACCAAAATCGGTTCTGACACTCATTCTGACATATTTGTAAAAAAGTAAAAATAAGTAAAACCGCTTCAGTCACCACTGCATTTTTGGCAAAAGACTTCACAAGTGTTCGCTCGAGCGATCATTCGGTTTTTCTTTAATCGATCGCAACGTCGCACCAAGCGGTCTCGATAGACGCTGCTCTCGCCTTTATCTGCCCCTCTTGCACTCCCTCTCCATGCAGCTCGCAGTCGTATCGCCTCGATGTCGCCGCGCTCGCCCGTACCCACTCCGTCGTACGTGTCCCCCTCCGTCGTACGAGTGTGTTTGTATACATGATGACATGCTATGGTTCACTTACATCAAACCGTATCGCTGTTTATTTCTGTTTGTACACCACGCTCTTTAACATCTTCAATCAATGCGCAACTCACTGTTGCGAGAGCGTAAGTGCGCTGGGGAGTGCATTTCTGTGTGTGTGTTGCGCGTGGTTTTGCATCTACATTCGTGCTTGCTTGGATTTCTGATCGTTGTATGCATTCTCGATGTTCTGTGTATGCTTGAGCGCTATCCTCTGTATGTATATGCATGTGTTATTGAAACGATAGCAGTGATCATGCCAAATGACCAGCATTTGCGAGGCATTGAGCTTTCGTGCGGTACAGAATGAATGTGTGCGATCCCATATTATATTCTGCAGTGTGCAATCCCTTTCAAACCACAAAATTTAAGGGCGTGAGGAGATGAAGTAAATGCAAATTGTGTGTGTGTGGCTCGCGTTTGATGAATTGTATTTGAAATGGTAGCATTGTATCGTATTGTATACACTTGTATAATACATGTAGCGTGTGCGACGACAAACGAATCGTTTTTGGCGCGTGCACGCCTGTGCATTCTCTATCTACTCTTGCGCCTTGCGATATGGCTGCAAATCGGAGACACCCAGCCGAAGCAGCGAATCGACTACAAGACCGGTCGCATAGAGGCTATTAAACGGTTTAATGTGCTCATCCAACGCACCCTCGCGATAGTGCACGCGCAACGTCTTAAGCGCCGTGCCTTGTGCCGCGCCTTTGGTTCCAGTCGATGCGAAGAATGCTTGGACGTTTGTGTTTGCCACAGCGCCAACTCGGATCACTGCGTCACTGAAGTCCGTCGCGCTGGAGTCGAGCGTATAAGCGCCAGCGAAAATGCGCATGAACGAAACAAGACTGCGAAGACTTGATTTGCGCTTGCGATCTGCGTCCGTGCGCTTGACGAGTGTGCACACCTCGTACCACGCGTCACGCAAATTGGATGGCGCGCTTTTGCGACGTTTGATTGGTGCCTCATTTGCCGTCGACTTCCTGTCGGTGCGACGCTTGGCTCGCCCGCGATACCGCTCGGACGCAGCTGATCCTCGACTTGGCGAATGCGCGTTGCGAGCTTGCCGATCAACGTGGTTTGCTCGTCGAGCGTTGCGGTTTGTCGCGCATCACCTTTAAGTGCTTGAGGTGTGGAACAGCGTCGACGACGCTCTCGGTAGCATCACGTTCAGCGTGCATTGCGGCGCTCCACACCAAAATTTTAAAGTCGTCGATGCCACAGCTGTGCAGCGCGCTCCACATGAATGGCAAGAGGCGACGCATCGCGTAGCGACTTGAGCTGTGGATACGCAGCCACCAAGTGCGCAAGCAACACGTCAGCGACAGTCTCGGAGATGCGCATGGTGGGGTTGCTGCTGCTGCTGCTGCTGCTGCTTTTGCTGCTCGCGAACAGCTCGGCTTTCACAGCGTTCATTCTCGATCGGGTCGTCACGTTCGCTTGCTGTACGCCAACGAGTGCAACTCTCGCGTCGGGTTCGTGGCTGCTCAGCACTTTTGCGACCTTTCTGTCCTCTGTTGTCATATTGAAGACATACATTAGCACCTTTTGCGACGACCCCATACTCCACCCCCCCTCTGTCCACAATCCATTGCAACGCAAGCGTTGGACGACAGTTAGCGTGTTGGGCAGCTCCTCTGCGGAAAGGGTGTGACGACAGCGTCGCACGGACACCAGCTACCTTCGTGATGCGACCGAGAAGCCGATTGACGTATGCATGTACGCCAGGTGCTGCTGTTGTTGTTATTGCTGCTGCTGACTTGGGGCGTTTAGCTGCTGCTGAGTGCTGCTCTACGTCATCCTCTTCAGAAGCGCGCTCCAGCAAGCCACCATCAACTGACAACGCGAGCACAGACGAAAGTGGCAAGAGCGGCCCGATGGTATCGACGTCGGCGCGTGTCGGTTGTGGTAGATGCGGCAGCAGTGATTCGCTAGGCACCGTTTGTAGAGCGAGAGCGACAGCGAGGGCAGTAATTGGACACGTGTGCGGCGTGGCGTCATAAAATAGAGAGAGTCCTTGCTCATCCGATGTCTTGATGCGTACAAATCGAATAAAAAACGTTTCGTTTGAGCACATAGACAGAAATTGCTTGCAAGACATTGTCAAGTCCGACGCACGGCCGAGCAGGTACCATATCAAAACAAGCAGCATCCGTCTTGGTAGTCAGTTGCTGTTGTCGCCGTTAAATACAGATGTGACGTCAACAGCGCATAGTCTTTTTTCGTGCACGCTTTTGCCTGCTTCACGATACGACCATTTGGACGCTTCAAACAAAATCTCTAACAAAAGCCCTTGAGCACACCGCCTCTTTTCAGTAACGCTTTCTCCACATGCGCGCCGCAAGTCGGTAAGCGCTCAAGCAGCCATCCTTTGAGCTGGCCGTAGTACTGTGTCACGGTCTGAGGTGAGAGCGAGATGTCTTTTTTGCTGTTCTTAAACGCTTGATACAAGCCGAACCTGTCCATGAGTGCGACGAGAGTTGCACCAGTTGGGTCACCGCGCACAGCGATGTCGACCGCGTCGAGCGTGACATTCTCCTCGTGCAAAAAGCGCATGAAGACGTTTACCGCGCCGCTCTTGGCTTTCTTAGTTTTGATTGGCCGTAAGTCGCTGAGGCTCATGCTTGTCAGGCAAATATGAATGCTGTAACTCAACAGCTTCGTTTTGATATGCGCGTATTTATATTTCCACTTTGATTCTGACAAAATATGTCAGAATGTGTCAGAATCGACTGGGCAGCAACAATAATGGATATAATTGGCGCATATTAACTACGACATTGTCTTTGATTGGTCAACAACTAAAATAAAATGAACGAATGGCTCAGAATTAAAATACAATAAACAATACATGTCAAAATAACGATAATATTCATCCATATCTCAAAAACTCCGACCTCTTCAACCCTCTGACCTGTACCACATTTTTGGCACATCAATAATTGTCTCATTAATAATACAACAAGATGGATTTGCTTTCAAAACAAAAGACCGCACAAACAACCCGACCGTGCAAATGTGTGAAGGCGTCGACAACGATTGCACGCAGCTCGACGCAGCAACGACAGCAGCACCCGTCGCCAATACAAAAAGCGGACGACCCACACGTCATTGTAGCATTGCTCCTGCTCCAGCTGCTGTATGACCGCTTGCTCGCTGAACCACGCAGTAGCTCCTCGCACATGTACGATTCACATAGCTAATCGCTTCGCTTCTGTGCACTCGCTCAAATACACTATCAACTCACTCACACTGCCCAGGGATTCCGTGCATGTGCCCAAATTGCTGTAATGCATTACGCACTTACGCACAGAGCGACTGCCAATTAGGCAACCATCGAGTTGTGCGCGAGCTTTTCCGCGTTCGTCTCCTGCTGCGCAAGCTCGCCGATTTGTACGTTTTGCCTCTCTTTGTGCAATTGTGCAATTGTGGATACTGCACCGTCCGCCTGTCCAATAGCACACAGCGACTGACAGCGTACGCTGATTGCCGATCGACTCGGTTCAACGGCAACGAACGTCGCGACGACGTTGTAGGTCGATGCTTAGAGCTCGCACTCGCGTCTGTGCTGCAATCACGTACGTCGGCTTTGTTCAACTCCAGCTCCCTTGGGCATGCAATAACACTGACTGCATCACACTGTTTCGCGTTATCGATACTTATTGGCGCGCTCGTCGCTCTTTTCGCTTGCTGCTCTATCCGCTCGCTTCTTTATTTACCCATCAAACTAGATGCGCTGCCGACAGAATCGGCACTGCGGCACAGTGCGCACTTGAACCAATGGCTTGACGCCACCTCCCCACCGACTCGAGCTTGAATCGATCACGGATGCTTTGCAACAAACGACGTACGAATTGTTCACATTAAACGGTCGTTGCAGTGCGAAGTACTGTGCGTGTCGTCGCAAATAAATCCGTGCGTTTGATTTTCGCTTTAAATAAGTCGTGTTTGCATATTTTCATTGCAAGTTCGAGTGACCAAAAACTAACGCAACTACGGCTCGATAAATTATTAAAGCGCTGCAACGCACGAGCTGCAGTAGCTAAGCATGATCATAGTAAATTGGCTCTATACTATCGCCAATGCCATCCTCGTGTGCGCTGGAGCCGGATCGATAATTTTCCCGGCAGCAACAAGCTGGTTGTACCGGACGATGACGCTATTCAGCGTTCCAGCTTTGTGCAACGTGCGCAATTGCTTCAGCACTGCTGTCGACCCACGCGACGTAGTGCTGTTATTGGCGAGAAAAGCCAACACTCTCCTCTCAACGACGACCCCTACATCAAGAACGTCGTCACGGTACGTGTCAGATGTTTCGTTTAGTGTAAACCCTGCGTCGTCACCGAAAAGCTTCATGAATGCTACAATTTGTTTTACCTCTGACTTCTTCTGCTTCATGTGCGCTACTGTAGAAACCCTAAGCCGCGGCGTTTGAGCGTACCACAAGTACCACGTTTCACTGAGGTACGCGATGCTCGACACTTTGCGCTTCTTCGTTGGTTGACTGGATGCAACAACTTGTACTACCGCTAGTGACTCGTTGGGTGTATCGACATGCTGTGCATTGCTTATAGACGCCTCAATTGCATTCAAGCGGCGGTCCAGCAGCTTGTTGAGATGAAGGAGTTGATTGATAAGCGCGGCTTGCTGGCGATACAAAGGGTGTTCTTCGATCGCCATGACAACGTCACAGTGCTTGTTCGACATCGTTGCCTTTGTTTCGCGAAGCTCACACGACCAAGCAAGAAGCTCAACAGGCGTAACGCCTTCCTCCTCAGCGCACGACTGCAAGCGACGCACAGCAAGACTCTCCTCTCCCAGTTGACGCAACGATGGGTAGTGACGCAGCAGGTGCGCCGTCGTCACTTCCAGCACACAGTTGTTGAAGTTGTAGTGCAAATAGCCATGGTTGTGACTTGCGTTGAATATTCGCCTCATCGATTGTTTGATTGTCTCTAGCGTTTGCTCGTCAAAACAGGAAAGCAACGCCAGCTCGACAACGTCGTCCGCACTCCAGCCGCGAAGAACCTTGGCAACCTTGGTGTCTTCGCTTGGCGTGTTAAACACGTAAGCAATCGCTTTACTCGTGATCGTCATGTTCCAAGCCCCCCTCCCCTCATCAATAATCCATTGCGGGCTCAACGCTGCATTCGAGTTGGCATGCTGCGCACCTCCTCGACGAAAGAAGTGAAACGTGAGGCGGTCGTCGACACCGGCTTGCTTTGAAATGCGGTCCAACAGTCTGTTGACATAACTGTGGGATCCCAGGGCCACTGTCGGAGCCAGCACTACTGTCGTTCTCGCCGTTGCTAGTTGTGCCAGTCGCTTTAGGGTGATCAAGAAGGTCGATGAGCGGTGTCGTCGGCGAGAGAGCGGTGTCGTCGGCGAGAGAGCGATGTCGTGATGCTGTTGCAAAGGGAGATTGCCAAAGATCGTGGTGCTTGGGCATGGCTGGAATGCAAGTGCGAGTGCTAGCGCGAGAATGGGGCACGTGCCAAAGTCCTTGTCGGAGAAGATAGACTGGCCTTGTTCATCACTAGTCTTCATTCGGATGAACCGAATGAAGAAGACGTCGCCTGTACTGATGGATAGATTCTGCTTGCGCACCAAAGATAAGTCGGATGCACGTCCGAAGAGGTACCAAAGCACGCAAAGCAGTGCTGCGTCTTGGTAGTCGGTCAGAGGATCAGCTCGAGCGTACAAATACACCACCATTTGTCTCAACGCCTTTTTGGTGCATGCTGTCGCTTTGTTGGTAAACCCGCCAAACTCTCGTTTCACACAGCAGCTCTCCAGCGTTCGCGCCATCTCGAGCAAGCGGGTTTCAACGACATGTCGATGCAACGGATGCTCGTCGAGCAGCCAGTTCTTGGCCTGCCTGACGTAGTTCATGACAGTGTGTGAAGCGAGCGTTGCCCCATGACGGCCTTTCTTAGACGCCAGGTGCATCGCAAACTTGTCGAGCAACGCCACCAAACAAAGCGGTGCAGTCTCGCGCCGCATGCACTCATTCACGTACTCGTAGCCGACACCTTCGCCTTGCAGGAACAGCATAAACGACCTTACTGCGCTCTTCTTGGCTTTCTTTGTGTTTATTGGTATGAGTTCGTTGATTGTCATCGTGGTTGCTGCGTAAAGTGAGTGTCGATTAGATCGGAGGGGGGTCGGAGGCGATTCTAATATGTGGATTACATGCAGCTCATTTGGTAGATGAATTGGAATTCACATATTTTGACTCGCTCTCCGACAAAATATGTCAAAGGATGATTGGACGCTGACAACGAACAACAATATGTGTAATGAACATTTGTGATTGGCTAAAATTTACATGTCGTTAAAAAACAATTCGATAATATCTAGATAAGTGAAAATTGTTGGCTAAAACTTTCAATACAATTTTTGATTATGGTCGGAGAGTTGATCATATTCATCCATAACAAAAATACAAAACCAACTAGCTCAAGTCTTAAACGCAAGTATAATACAACTGAGGTTATTTAACAAGTTTTGTATCTAACAGAGAAACTGCATTACCAATAAAAATATTGCGTTCAATGTATAATCCTTTCATGACACACAAATACAATTGCGACGACGCGTGAACTGCTGAAATGTTGTGTGGTACTAGTTGTTACAACCATGTGCTGCATTTCATCGCTCCTTCTCTTTTCTGTTGCTGTATATAGTTCATTCATCACACGTTCACATCATGACTCGCGTCCATTCAAAAGCATCGCCATTTCATCGCAATACAAATTGCTGTCAAACAGATTTCACGTGCAAAACCACCATACATGATCTTGGAACGAAGGGTGGGTCACCGTCAAATATGTCCACTTTCTTCAGCACGTTTGATTCAAGTGGACAAGTTAAATGAACGCAATGAGAATGCCGTAAACACGACTTGACTCCACAAAAACGTGACATAGCGTACTTAATCGCGCCAAAGATATCAAAACATACCCAATGCGATGGTCAAACATGTATGTGGCGAAGTATTGTTTTTCTCCTCTTTTTTGTGCTTCACATTTATAGATCTGTCCATTTAATTCATGCTCAAAATTAGATGCGGCAATGACAAAATAATTGTCGCTCGTAATTTTGACATAGACAAAGAGAGAGAGAGACTGACAGTAATAGAGTAGTTAGTTTCAGGTGACCGCGTGTACAGTCTCCCGCAAGTATACATTGCATGCACTAGTTACGCGCGCACGCACTAGTCCTGATTGCATGTTCTGGTATGTCGGATATAGATGAATATAATACCCCATCTGTAAGCACGTACCAACGGACAATATTTCGACATTTGATCCCTCGTGATGTTCCCTCGCTGTTATACAGAACTACTCCATGAGGGTACGAGCAAATATGGTAGTGTATGTGTGACCAAATCACACAATTTGCAACGAGTTTAAGGTAAAACTATTTGCAAATCTATAAGATTTTAAACATTAATCGAAAACTGAAAAGTTTAAATTTTACTCAAATTTAGAAATAGGTTGCAATAGTCTTTACAGTAGTTCGTTGGTTATAAACAAACCAAATTATCCCGCCTTATCCGCCACCTCATACACAATAGTGAGAGCGTACTCAAAATGAAATAGAAACGATCTACTCTTTGTTTAAATGTTTAAATGTTGTTTGTATTTTAAAAATTATATATTGATAATGATCAGCAAAAATGGCACGTGACTACAGCTAAACAACTGCAATAAAAGAAGATAGAAATGGTCCAAACGATTCGTGATAATAGTTAAACACCTGCAAAAACATACATATATATATATCAGTGATTAAATCACTTCCTATACTTTGCAGCTACGTACACGTAAAATGCGGCTCCACGCAGCCTTTACTACAAAACTGATATTCATCAATGCGGTTGTGAACGAAATTGAAGCACATAAAAGTGCTAGTGATACTACAATGGAGCAGCAGTATTTCGTCAGTAATGCACAAAGCAACAGCACTGACAACGACGCACGCAACAACGACAACGACACACTTTTTGTGCTCTGTCCATCCAAGCGAGCAAGAGAAGACCTGTGTGTGAAAAATATGCAAGGCGCGCATGAAGCCGTTAATTATCGCATACATGCGCGGCGCGCCGCCCTCAACAACAATAAAACAACACATCAATTCACGAATGTGACCACCCAATGTCGCCATTATGCAGAGCTCACGTTAGCATCACACAATCGCAAGCTGCGCACATACGGCACGAGCTTCTCATGCGGTGATGTGGACAAAGTATTGGCACAGACGTGCTGGTGTGGAATTCGTTACGGACATCGCGGCTGATCACTGCTACCTCGGTCTGGTGAAACCTATGCGCAACGCTACTGTGCATAACCTTATTTACCGTGCCTGCGAAGCAGCGCGGGGTGTGCTAACTTTGCGAAAACATGAACTCACACGGGTATCGACATGTGACAGGCAATGCGCCCTCAAGAACTCTACGGTTGATCACATCGCACATTATACAAAAACTACTTACATGGGGTAGTCAGCATATGTGGAGTCACGTGCAGGCATGGTTGTCGGCGCGCAACTGGCAGTAGACTAGATAAATCTACGCGTAATCACATCGAAACGTATACAGAAACTGCTCGCATGCGGTATGTTATCTATTAGATGTCGCACAAAAGCAGTTGTCATCACGCGACAAAAAATGCACATCACTCTAGCGAAGGTTTACAACATCGCGTGGAAGCAATACACATCGCTCAAGTAAATATTACTTCTTATCTTCGCTCGAGCACTCCGCACATTGTACAGAGAGTGCTCACTTGCGGTATGTCGTCTTCAAGAAGTCACGCACGCGCACAGTTATCGGCGCGTAATATCGAGTACACCGCGAACATCCTCAGCATGGTCAGTTCGC
>JAADXH010000668.1:0-18575 GCA_023337595.1 Globisporangium camurandrum | reverse complement strand
TTAAAGAGCGCGCCGAGACACTAGAGGAAATGCTTGCCCGTGTGAGTTTTGCGTTTGAGACACTATCGTACGAGACGTTGGAAAACACGTTTCTTACGTTGCAGCAGGTGATGTCATCTGTGCTGAGAGTCAAAGGCGGCAGCAACTACAAACTGCCGCGGATGCACAAGGACTGCATGCAGCGCCTTGGTGTTCTCCCGACGGTCCTTGATCTTGATGTGGATTTGTACGATGAGATTGTCAGTCGAGAGTTAAATGTCAGCTGTGTTTATTTGGCTAAAATACATTTTTTTTGTCCAGTCAAAAATGATCAGTAGTCGGATTTGCAAGATTTGGAACAGCGGCAGATATGATATCTTGCAAACTTTTTGGAACAGAGGAAGTACACGATACTAAAATACAGCACTCACAGTACCTACATTTATATAGTACAATATGTTGGAGCTATAGACCGCCATACAGTTATGTGTAGTCTGTTACTGTAAGCACCTACCTAGACCTATAGTGCAAAACACGCATGCTGTAGTGATATACCATTCTACAATTTTGTTTAGTCAGGTACTGCACGGTTCAGGGAATCCAATCGCAGAGGTTATGTAAAACTACCGCATCATGTAAATGGCGATAAATTTTCAAACATGATAATTAATACTTTATGTAGTACCAACACGACTGTAACATCAAGCAAAACAAGGGTATTCAAGTACAACGTATGCGGGTTGATGTGACAAGCCACCATACATGGCTGCCTCGATAAAATTGCAAAAATAATTAATGCTTTATTTAGTACCAACACGACAAACTGGCTATTAAGATTTCAAAGTTACACAGTATCATGCCGCACTGTCGATCTACCTACGTCGTTTTGTTGTTGCAGACACCTTACTAAAAGCCCAACAAAGGCTGGGCTGAATTGCACTTGTTGATACATACACAACAGTAAATTGAGACGGACAACTCAACTTTGTGTATTCATTTATAATACATATAATTACATGATGCAAGCTCTTGATATACCATTTGAAAAATGTTTCATGTAAATATTTTCAGAGGTAATAACACACGAATACCACGTAATTGTAGCGCATGCGTCATACAGTAGTGCTATCCATATAAAAATAGAATTTGTTGATGTGGATATGTACCGGCGATCTTTTTGCACTCCTTGCTGTCTGGTCAAATTTCACTAATTCATATATATCGCTGACTACAGGACGACGTCACCAAGGTGCTGTATGATCATGGTGTACATATGCAGCTACTTTACCACCTCAATCCAAGATCTGAAATCTACATATATTACGGACGTAAAGCCATGTTGCGACGCCCTCATATCATAGAAACATTCATGTATATTGTCATTGCAGTATTTCGCTAACTCCAGCGCGTTTTTATGTATATGTGAAAACAATATATGCGGCATTTATTCGAACGTTGTGCCATATTGCGACATACACAAAGTAATGAATTATCGATGTCGCTGTAATTTACTCACTCGATTCACTGCGAGCATATACTCGTGCCCCTTTTTGCATTAAAGCCGCAAAATTTCTGATGCGCTTGCTCAAAATTTCGCAATACGTATTTGCAAAAGTGGCACTCAAGTTTGAAGAATATATGCGGTGTGGTGTTGAACGACACAGTATCCATTAATTTGATGACGTATAAATATATCCGTTTATGAAAAAATACACCATAGCATTGTTGCACGCTCTAAGCGTGCTCATTTCACGGTCATGGAAGTCCATTTGGCACCATGAATATTACATGGATTAAGTGCTATGCAATTCTTACGTACTGTGAAGGTATATCATAACGGAAACGTGATTTATCATTTGAATGAAATAGTTTCAGTGTACGATAACTCGTCGAAAACCTATAATTTTGAGGCGAATGGGACGGCGAAGTTAGCAGTGATATTGATACATGACTGAATTGAAGTGCGTTTCTAGTATTTTGCGTGCAGTTACTTAATGTTCGATCAAGGGTGAGCACGAATTGTTATACCTGGGCATCTAAACGTGTACGATAGCATTTTGCCTTTCAAATGTAATGTATATGTATAATGCGTAGATGAAAAGTCGCACGTGTGAGTGTGTGCGCTTTCGCGATTGCAAGTTGTTGCATCATCAGTGTCGTAAGACTCCCGGCGGTGACATGTTCGGACGGATATATTTAAATGATCGTTGTTTATCGACTGTAATGCCTTGATATAGACGATTTATTTGATGTGGCTTAGTCAATTTGGTCAAATGCACAAACAATTTACTCACTCCCATCTATATAATATTCGAAATACACTAGCTACCTTCCTTTTAAGTGTTCGTGCTACGAGTAGTGCCTGTAAATTTCCATGTCAAAACGTCCGAGTTGGTGAGACGCATGCGCGGATGTTGGTGCTTCGCAATCGTCGCCGCTGTTGTCGCAGTCGTCACTGTGGGAGTCGTCGCTGTCATCGAGGTCGCTGAAGCCGGGTCGTAGTCGCCCGAGTTGTTATCGTTGCTTCTTCTCTGGTCGTTGTTGCCATCAAATTCATGCTCGCTCAAGCCGGGTCGAATTGACGCCGGGGTCGTCGTTGCCGTCGAGGTCGTTCTTCTCATGCCGGGGTCGCCGTCCCGTCCGGTGTCGAAAATTTATCTGGGCCTTTTGTTACCCAGTGCGATCCAACATCTCGTCTCGTAATTTGTTCGTTTGGTGCGATGTATTGCTACAATGCATTTTACTGTGTTCTGATTTGTAGGGTCTCGCATATTTGCATGTTTTCGATGCGTCTGAATGCACATATACTAATATTCGCGATTCTGGTTGTGACGTATCGTCAATGTGTCTTTCAAATGCATGATCTTCTATGTCTGAGTCACTGTGACATGTGGCGCGGTCGGGCAAAGCACCAGAGCTGCATCTACAATATCTCGCGCCTGTTCTTCGTCTGCCCCTTTAAGCAGCAGGTTAGTAGTATCACAAAATCAGGTAACTGCAACATTTTTTTCGCTGATTATTGATTGACGCTTTCATGAACAAAAACAAACTATGACGATTTTCTACTTCGCTAATTCCGCAAATAATATAGAAATCGCGTACTCATTTAGTATCCACTCACAGAAAATATACATTTTGTATCACTTGTTCATTCCATTACATACAGTCCGCAAATACAAGGGTACCAAACGATGTACAATACTGGACAAAAATGGCAATTAAGTACGAAGATAGTGCATAACGTCGCTGTATCCAAGTTGGGGTACTAAAAAAGTCCATGTCTCATAATATGCTTTGACCAATAGATCGTCATGCTGCTACCATTGTATTTTGACAGTTGAATTACTTTAATAACAATCGCAAATGTCTTACTCGAAAATATGAAATTATCACTAGTCTATCACGTGAAAAAACATCCTCAATTTAACAAGCATCATCATTTCGTCGAACATGGCAAACGCGCACGAGCAACTCAATCAATTTTTAAAACTGTAAATGCTGTGTTATAACATGCGCAACCATATAATTTTCTCATTCAATACAGCACCAGTGTGACTACTCGTATACGACTAAAATACAGCATCTACCAAAACATATACAACACAATATGTTGTTGAGATAGACCGTAATACAATTCAAACAATCAGAGGGTGATTATATTATTCCTGTCCATTCGTAGAGGTTATGCCAAGCTATTGTATGAGGTAAGTGTCGATAACATTTCAATGATATTACCTGCATTTTAGTAATACCCTACATGAGTACCTACACGAATGTATTGAAAAGCACGAACCAGGATATACAAGTACAACGTTATTGTGTTATTAGGATAGACTGATAAGCTCGCTTGTTTTGCTTTCCTGTATATATTATCGTCAAGAAAACATACTCAACGTATCACGCGAGTGTTCAGTTTAGTTGAACTATTACAATATCCGCGATATACAGGATTTACAGTTGCTTTAATGGATGCGGTGTTCTTATACTGTAGGGTATGTACGTCGTTGAATTCAAATATCAAATGCCGAGTAGGACCCGGTCTTGGTATTAGTGTTCTATGTTCTACGTGCGTATCTGCCGTCCGATTTCTTTAACAGTGCGTCCGCTGCTAAACAATCGGTATCAACAACATGACATGACGCTGAGAGTCGGACCTAGTTGGACAACACCAACAGTGACCTTGTAGCAGTCCGCGCTGTCGTGTCAAATACAATCACATTGGTTTGGCGACTACCAGACGACGTCAACATGGCTCATATCGATCATTGAATGAATGTACATCATTTTTACAGCATATGACCACGACCTAAACCTATATCAATTTCGGACAAACAGCCATGTCGCAGCATAAGCGTATATATTGTCATTGCAGTAATTCATAAACTCCAACGCGCCTTAAATTCGGCAAGAGCAAAACAGGGAAGCAGCATTCTTAACACCACATCTGGTTTTGCGACAGACAGAACGTGTTTATATACAATATGGATACAACGTACGTATAACTTTTCTGTCAGCATGTGGTAGCACGACTAGTTATGTATTATGTATGGATAAGATTGACATACGTACGTCCAGTATATCATATATCTATATATATATATATATATATTCAAATGGATACAATGTACCCATAACTTTTCTGTCAGCAAGTGGTAGAGCGACTACATGTGTATTATTTATGTATAATATTGACGTACGTACGCCAAACATATCATTTACATGTATTGCTGCGCATAGAGGTTTAGTACAATTGAGGGAATGACAAAAAGCGAAGTCGATATTATTTGTCTCAATGCTTATCGTCTGCGAGTTGTATATCATATAGCACGATCAATTACGGGCCACGAAGGAATCAGGACAGCCAAACGTCCGTTGATGTAGGTTGCATACGTGCAAACGAGTTAGCATGATATTCAGCTCAATGATCGCAGTTTTGTGTTGACCAGTAAGCTTGTGCGTGCCGTTCATTTCCTTGTTGTACAGCGGGTGGTGTTAGTATATTATATGAATTAACGTTCGATGCACATGTCTTACAATTCTCGATGAGTAGAGATCCCCAAGAGAAATATTTGGCGGTCTGCTTCACTCTACACTACCTATTAAAAAATCGTGGTAGTATCAGATAACTGTCTGTTCGTGGAATGTGGTAATACTTAACTCGTTTAGTTCTCGTTCTATTATTCAAAACGTAGCATGCTATTTGCAGCAGTTGCGCCACTTGGTCAGTGCCATTTGTCGATATGCAAGACGCTTAAGATTTACTTGACCAAATGACCGCTTCTCCCTTAAATTCATATGAGGTAATACTTATTTTCCAATGTATACTGTGCTACTCCGTCGCTGGATCGTATTCTTAGTTCGTAAATATGATAAAACGAGTGGACTTGAACTACTTAAAAGTTGAGTACAATCATATTGGCGAAATTCATACGAAACTTCATTTTAGTATAGAAATACAGTACCACTTGGAAAATCAAATGCAAACGGCCACGTACTTCTGTTATCGGTTGCACTGACGAGCAAAAATATCTCGTACTGCGCAGAAAGCAAGCATGACGTTACGTGGGCGGTTGCGTATTTGCCCACGCATCTACTCACAGCCATCGTCCTGTAACGTGTCGAGTCTGCAACCAAATGTTTTCGTACACCTTTTTTATTTACAGTAATTTATGTTGTTAACCCTCTATTGCACTGACGATCGCAATCCAAGATTTCGAAAACCCTACATGTTGTATTTAAGACATGTGTAAAATATTTAGCGCTGTAAAGGCTCTATGACGGCGTTAAACATAGTGATCTGATTATTTTATGTAATCGAAACAGCATGGTAGCGATGAGGAGATGTATATCAGATGAAAAACAATTCGGACGGATATATGTTGTAGGTACATCCTTACCAAATGCACCATTTCGAAATCCGAACAAATTGGTGAAGGCGTTAGCTCGAATGAGTGAACGATAATACAAAAGCATGTTAAAATGCTGACACATCCACAAATTAACCATTCCACACCAAGGCATACCATTCCAAAGCGCAAAAGCAACACATATAAGCATATGCATGCACAACCACAACAAACAAAAGCATGAAACGCAACTGCATTCAAACAAGGTGACGCGACACTGAAAGACCGTTTGCTATAATGAGGATCTACAGACTGATTGCTCTTCTGACACTTATCAACACTGTTACTAAACGCAGAGCCATTTACCCTGCTGCACTTGCTCAACGAAACTTATTGCATGGACCTCACTACCACCGCTTCGCACACACCTCCTCCTCCAACACACTCTCCTTCCACTCGTGACACCTCCGTGCTTCTACTCGCTCTCACTGTCTTTGCATTTGCGTCGTAGCTTGCTGGGTCGCTGCAACTCGAGCTACGACGAAACGCATGAACATAGCAACTTGAACCGGAACGAGCGAATGTACGTGGCTGCTCGTCGGCATGTGTTTGCTTTCGGCGCTGTTGCTATACGGATCGGGTACGCCGCCACTTTCGCCATTGGCGTCGTTGCAGTTGCTCTTGTCCTCCTCTTCGTCGCTTCGTCCTCAGTGCAGTCCTAGGCCGCGTGCTTATGCGTGCGCTTGCCCAAATTCATTCCTGGTTTGCATGTCTGCATTACTCGCCCGCATCGAGGTTCTTACTGATCAGTTCCATTCTCCAAAACATTATGCCACATCTGGTGGCATGTTAACATGTTATCTTTATCACGCACACGAGGTCGGATACACAAGTAGACACTACAACATGTCTGTGGACCCAAGCTGCATGCTGGGCAGTAGTATGTTATCCTTTGCCGCTCTAAGATGGCTCTAATCAGCATTAAACACAAATTTCGTTGGCGCGGACGACGACGGCGCATGCAGTAAGGTTGTTGGTATAGATACACTTGACAAGAGCTTTCTCGGATTCCACTGGACGCAATTGCACTTCAAGCGCGTTGTTCAAAATGCGTCAGTTTGTCACGAGAGACGTACAGCTGTGATAGGCAGTACGTGCAAGCGATCAATGTATTAATAGCTCATACCTGTCTGGAGAAGATGTTGTATGTGCACAACAGCTGCGACAGCTAAGACTGAAGCTGAAGCTATAACAAGATTTCGGCATGGTCTAGCGCAGGTTCTCCCTCTCGGTTCATAGCCTCGAGGTAAAAAATGTAGGCGTTCACGATCGCCGTGAGCTTGAGACCAAGAAAGAGCGAGAGGTAGTATTTCGTAATGATCATTGCCTGTTGCAACAATTTTCGTTGCAGGCGAAGGTGGTCGTGAACGTCATACAAATCATACATTATTGATTGTTCTTTTCGAATGACCGGGAATAGTATTTTTGCACCCGCCATACTGATTGTGTTTCGTATTATATCACACGTGTATTACAAACAACAACACAAACTTTGACAAGTTGATGGTGCAACCCGTTGCAAAGAGACGGGAATATACCGCACATCGCTGTTCTTCTCGGGGACCGCAGAAGCGAAGCCCAAGCGTTGCGCCATGATGATTAAGAATGTGTGAATTCGTCGGTGCAAAAGCTGCAAAGCAAGATGCATTGACATGTAATACCGGTTGAACGGAACGGCGCCAGTGCTGCTACGTCCAGGTTGCGCAAAAGTGCCGTCGGTCCGTTGTGTGGTTATTCCGATCTCGCATCGTTGTGCTGTCGATTTCCGTAGTACAGTTTTAATCTAGTATTTGTAAAATACTGCATCAGAAAACAAATGTGTGGTAGTTAACAACATGCCATTCTTTGCTCATTACAAAGTGGAACACAAGACGTCAACGAGATCGTGGCAGTATGATGGTATTGCAACATGCAATGACAGACTATATGAAACACGAATGCATGTACACGCAATGCGCCACATATAGTACGTCGCCTCCGCGTTGCACGCCGTTGTTAGCTTCGTGTCTCACTTGTGGGTTTGTCGTTTAGATATTGGCGCGAAATGACATACTGCGAGCGCGAAGAAATTACAGCTGTTTCAAAGAAAAGCACAGGAACAGCGGTTCACCCAAGTCGAAAGGTACGTTGCAATCAGTCCACGAAGCTGCGGACTTTCGTCGGTTGATTCATATCGGCGCGCGGTGGGCGTTGTTTGTTAAATGAAGCGACATCATAAGGAAGCGATCGATTCCGACTCAAGCACTTTCGAATTAAACCGACAGACACGGCGCCAATCTTCGTGAACGCCCAGTGATCGCAAAAGCGCCGAGTGTGTCGCGCCAGCATCCGCACCACACGCAATCCGTTGCAAATATGACACTCGTTTGTCATAACGTCCTTCTTATGCGCATCAGCAAGCGTAAGTTTACCCTCCGTCCGTCAGTCGCCCTCGTCACAGGTCGCAAATATCCGGCCAGCCCCTGAAACAAGTTTTGGTGTGCATATATGTTGGTGTCTCGCGCAATCTCGTACCACATCTTTTCAGGCAAAAATATCAATCTGGACCCAATAGGTGAGTCTTACCATGCAGCGGCGGCACAATCACTCCAACCGAGCGTATTCAGGGGGGAATACAATTGGATTGATGCGAAATAACTGATAGAAATGAAACAGCCATACCATCTCCAAACGTCACCATATAAATACCGATCATGTAACACTACTCGTTGCACCATCAGTCAAACCTCATGTAACTCAGTTGGTTGAGATCAGCTTCCAATCAAGTAGGTGCGATCAACTCGTCATCGTTTTTGACAATGAGTTGGAGTCGTTGTCCATCACATCAACGACGTCTCCCAGTCGATCGCCGTCGTCCATAGCGCTTTCCCCATCACCATTGTTGACCTAAGGCTCGATGCCGTCATCCTCCTCGTCAGGCTTCAAAGTCTCGTAATAATTCTCGTCGTCGGGACATGATGGCGACGTCTAGACGGCTACTTGCGGTGTTTACAGAAGAGCAGTGACGTCATTACGGCGACGACCTACTTCTCGCGGCAACTCAGTCTTGCCTGCAAGTGCGTCGCAATGCTCTTAACCACAACGCAGCTCTGCAACAAGCACGCACACAAACGTTCTTGCTCGACCGCATCAGCTACTGCATTGCGTGCCAGAGACTTCGAGCTCTTCGCGCGTGTCGATTGGCCTCTGCCTTTTGCTTGGATGGCACCTTGGCTTGCGCGCGAGGTTTTGACATAGGCGTTCGTGATGACGTGAAAAGTAGTGGCGTCGCCGTCGATTTGTTGGGCAGCGACATGGCGACTGCTTGCGTTGTGACATGCGATGCCGTCGTCGACGATACTAAACTGTTGTCACCGATGTTGTAGCAGCAACAAGAGCGTCGAGGTTAAGGCAGCAACAAGTCACGTCGCTGATGTTGTAGGTACAACCTGCGAAACAGACAGCGTCGTCGCGCGTGAGGCTGGAGCAGGAAAGTCGTTGTCGCTACAGTACCAGTAGCAGCACCAGTTGAATCTGACCCGCAATGACATGTGGCGTCGGCGTCTGCGTTCAAACAATCGGAATAGTATGAAGGGTCGAAGCAGCTTTAGTTTCACGAGTAGCGTGTGGGATCATCGCGTTCCTAGCTTGAGCATGATGCGTTGTTATTTCGCCAACACGTGAATAAGAAGGTGGAGGAGTGGTGGTTTGGTATCAGTCGTGGGAGCGGTGCGATCTGGCACGCGAAATGCTTTATCAGCAGCGTGTACGACGCATCCTTTTTCATCACTTGTGACGTGTCAATCGCTTCTGCAGCAGCAAGCACTTCGCGATTGTGTGCAGTGGACGAGTTCATAGCGGCTTGCGCTTTGCGCTTTTGCTCAGCAGCGAAACATGCGGACGCCATCGCTGTTGTCGTAGGTGCTTTGCGAGGCTTGCTGTTCACTACAATATGTGTATGAATGCAAGCTGTGAGATTTGAGTGCCCAGGCATACGGGATAAAAATTAAACATCTTAAAGCGAGTCATGATATTAATCGGCAAAAATGAAAACGAGATGTACGTAAACGAACGTTTACATGTAGCTGTCGGCTTGCTGTGCATGTCCTATGTCGCTTTGGTGTGTTTCGTACAGACGCAGGGTCCTACAACAAGAATCGGCGGCATTTGTGAATATCGCAAAAACAAACCGACAGCATAAGACAAAAAGTGGCCTCGGGGCGGCGTATATAAAGGTGGTTCGTTTCGATGCTAGCGCGCACCCCAGTGCATTGCATTTCGAGTTTTTCGAAATTTACAGATGACACCCCTCGTCGCATTCGCGTACCGACTTTTTCTGTTTTAGAGTTACTCACGACCTGTGTATTTGCACTAAAATGTTGAGTTCTCTATTTGTGCAAGAGATACTTAAAGTCAAGCTAAAATGAAGGATTTATGAATAAGTGATATAAGACTTGATTTGATTTACTTAAACGGGACCAAGAAATACAATACTCAGCATACTTTTGAAAAGGCAAGATGAGTTTATGAACAAAGATATACAACGGCATACTGTTCATTTTGACACAGCAGCAAAATATAGATGTACTATCGATCAAATATGATCACCCTGTAGGTTTCAAGTGCTCGCACGAACACTATTTATGTCGTCGCTATATATAAATAAGTATCGTATTAGCTAACCAACTCATTAATTTACGGCTAACTATACCGTACAGATCGTATACTTTTGATGTTGGTCCGATTGTTATAGAGTATTGACATCATACCGCATATCAATTGAATATATGTATGTATGTTAATTTTTGAAATGACAGCCACAATATGTATAGCTGTGGTCCACTCAAGATTTATACCAATAAGTACACTGATGTAGCTCTAGTTGAAAGTTTTATCTGGTTGTAGCAACACTGCAACATTGATTGACTCGTGCCCTATACATATACCGTTTATTCTGAAGCACAGCACGTTATATTTGCGCATGCCCAAGTGTGTTCTGTTCATGCTTGTGATAAGATTTATACGTGGTCGTGGCAACACTGCAACATCGATAAATTACGCGACATCAAAATTAGTCTGACTATAAATATCAAACGCTCTACATAATTTTATGCAACGTGAAGTTCAATCATGATGTAAACGTAAGTTGTCAATTGTACGTAAGTGTATGGGTATAAACACTGACTAATACGTCTAACCTACAGAATGAATAAATTCGCTAACAATATTTTTATGATAAGCTCACTAGTATTATCGAAACTATCCGAATTTATTTCCGCGCAATATATGAAGGTAAATAGCGTGTTTTGTATTTTGCGCGCATTATTATGTGTTCGATCCGTGGACAACACAAAATTCCATAGCTTGGCGTGAATTGTTAACGGAGTGATATACAAGCTAACCTGGACGGTGGTGTAGCAGTTGCCATTCAAATGCAATGTTGAGATGAAATGTGTAACTCGTTCTTTTAAACAAAATTTTATTTTATGCAATACATTATAACGATACTAAAATGTATGTTTTTGTAATGTCCAAAATGTTCGAAATTTTAACACACAGCTTCTTCGTCTAATCAGTGAAATCATGAAAAGGACAGTATACTGTGGAAACCACAAAAAACAGTCTAAATCCAAATGGTAAGTATACTCTACTACGATTTTGCTTGTCTACTTCAAAAGACATCCAGGCATGTACAGTATAGTCTATACACTACAATGCATTTAAAAGGTAAAATAGGTTGAATTTGTGCGTAACGTCAGCATCGACGCATTTGCGATCCCCCAGACAACTCAAAGCAAGCAAAAAGACGCGGAATCGCGCAGCAACGTCCGGCGACAGCGCCAGCAACGACACCGCCGCGTCACACAACTCTCCCCCGCGTGGTGCTCCACGTCCTCGCTGCACGCGTAGTACAAACAGCAAGGATTAACCACTTCCAACACCAAGAACGCACGCGGCGCGAAAGAAGAACGCAAAGTCGCATTCGATAAAGGAGGCAACGGTACTGATACAGGCAAATAAGAAAACAAAGCCACCAAAATTTGAGATCGCGAAAGCTCCTCCACAAAAAAGACGCGTTATAGGTCGTGGGAAGTGTTCGAGACGTACCTCGCCGCGTGTTACGCGTGTATTTTCCAGGTATGTGTACGAGGTACTGCCTAATGTTATGTGTGTGTCCGCGAGCGAGTGTCTGTGACCGTTTGGCATGTTAAAGGTAAAAGGGGATGTTGCACAACACTTTTCTGTTACCCGATGCATATCTACTGTGTAGCACTTCCACTGTCGCACGTCATCGAAGCCTGCGGATCGCAACAAGGTTATTGCAAAAGGTACAACATGTGAAGCTCCTTTCTGACAGCTTGGTAAATTACAAGCATTCGAGCATAATAACACACGCAGGACTGTACGAGTATAGACGCATTGGATCTAGAGTGCGCCTAGAGACCCGTCAGATTAACTGCCACGCGAAGGTATATCGTTGGGTTGGGTTGAGTTAGAAATGGTAGCAAATATGTCGAGATGGTAACTAGTGTGCCCAGATGGTAGAACATTGTCACACATATCGAACATTTGCTGTCGCATTTACATTAGGTCAATCTCTGTACGCAGCAGCACGACGGCATTAAGATAATGCACTCTGTGTTACCAACACGCATTAGCCGCACACATGCAAGCCGACAAAGGCGACATATGACTAATATGTTGCCTCTTAAACTGCCAAACTCGCCAAAGTACTCGACAACGTACAGATGACGCAGACGTATGTCGGGCGGTGTTTTGACATACGCAGTTACATTATGGACATCTCAAATGTGTTCCCAAACGCACGTGACGTGTCGGTCATTGTCGAGCGTTGAATAGAAGAAGAGCAACGACAAGACATCGGCAAAACATTAAAAGCAATAGTTGGAAAAGTTTTGCGATCAAAAGAAAAGTGTCGACATCATTAGTTGCATCTTGTGCATGCAGGTGTGAAGTCAAGTATGGTGCACGCGTGGGACGAACACAAGGTCTTTTCGTTTATGGTTCACGTCTCGGGCACAAGCAGTACGCGCAGCACGCAGTAACCCAGAACGAGGATTCGCAAACGTTAAGAACTGAGTTTGAGACGTTTAAGATGCACAATCCGGTCTACAAATCAATAGAGTGCGTCTTTTTATACGAGGACTTTACAGAGCCGTGCGTGATCTGCTAGAGTTTTCCCAAAGCACGGGTTCTGCTTTTCCAGTTTCTCGTCATTACGTATCTATACGAGGAAGTCGTCTCCGACGGGTAAAGTTCTCCAAGAGGATGAAGGAACGTCTTAAAGGTGTGTCATCAAGCTGATGGTGTACGCAGCCAGATCTTGGATATGTACACGAAGCATTGCTGCTACATGCATCAGATCGTTTGCTCGTCAACAGATGGTCGCGCGACAACCCAAAAGTCCGGAACACAAGTGAACCAGATGGTTGCTCAACCATCCGACCAAAACGATGCAGATGGTAAACAACCGGCGCCTCTGGATGGTGACGCGGCCACCTCGCCGACCCCTCGCTTGGCGAATACTTCACAAAGAACTGCGACAATTGTCGTGATCTTTGGTACTCCAATGAGCGCGGAAACGCGGTCACGCTCGGGAGCGACTCCAACAATCGTCTTTAAGGCGTCGTGGATTACGCTTAAGGTCGTCGTCGGCAAGTTTTCCAGCGTCGACGAACTGTTGCGCCAATGTTGTACTACCAGAGTGTGTGTGAGCGTGACTTCGCGCTCAAAGTGAACCAGAAGGCAAAAGTACTGAAAGCCAACTACGATGCAGAGATGAAAGATTATAGAACGTTGTTGTGCGTACGAGATCGTTTACCCCGAGTGTATTTACGCGACGACTGTAGAGAAATACGCATTGTACGAACAAGTCCGAGATGTCGACACAATCAAGAACGAGCACTTCGGCGAGACCGCGCGCGACGAACCAAATGCGGAGTTCAGTATCGAGGTGACGACATGATCGTGTTAGTGTATGTACATGTCGACGCGCTTGGTATCATGCCGCCGCGTCTGCTTTATCCGAATTTGATCGGTTGCAAAAGTTAAAACCTGATGCGCGGCATCAACAAGCGAATGGAGATGGCAGAATTGAATACGCATTTGATTTTTCTTTTCTCATGCCAACCCTTTCCCGATCAAAGTAACACTGCCACGTCCGCCGAGCGTGTGGGAACTAGCGAAGAAGTACCGAACGGCAAAGTATGTTCTGCTCACTTTGGCCGACACGGTAAGTGATCTTGGAATGGCGAAATGTCAACAAGCGTTGGCGGCACTATATCGTTCGAAGCTGTATTTTACGCAAATGCGCCACGGCTATCGCCAATGCGATTGCGTTTGCTGACGACGACGACGACGAATCTCGCGACGATGCTTCGGCCGACGCAAACGCTATTGTTGACGTGCACGACACGACAGCGGATTAAGCAGCAGCGAAAGTGACACAACCACCTATCCCCGACTCTTCATTTGAGCCTGGCTATAGCTCCAACGCCTCTTACCTTCGCGGCTTCACGCAGACTCACCGGAAGAGTCGCCAAAGATTGATTTTGCAAACACGGCGTATATGGTCGCGCGACTATCTGCCAAAACTACAAAGACTACCCGCAGGAGGTCGCACGGCCATCTGTGCGTCGTTTTATCCTGAATGACGACGACGGCGACGTTGACGATGTGAACATGGGAGACACAGAGGATAACGCTCCAGTTTCAATATCCAGCACGGTCGCGAACGACCTTCCAAGCTCACGCTCGGCCTCGATCGACTACGACCTTGCACAATAGGCAAGCGACTTGGCCCAGTTGTCGACGTCTTTGTGTAGTATGTTTCCCAGCGTCTTCCACAGCTTTCATCAACTTATTTTTCTGTGCAGTCGTCACGCGAGGGCGTCTGCGAACGCGAGGAGGATGTAGTCGATGTTTAGTTATATCCTGTCCTTCTCGCGTTCGCGGAATCCCTCGCGTGTATGCTGCACACAAAGAAGATGAAGAAGACTGTGAGAGACGCAAACTAAGCTGGGCCGCAGATTGCAGCCAAGGACACCAGCCTGACTACATTGCGCTATTTGCTGTATATAAATTCATTTTATCTCACGTCCGCATTTAAGTTTCGCCGGTTTGAGGATTCCAACTTGTCTGGTAGCAAACAAAAGTCAACCAAGCCGTATCTGATCTTGGACAAATAACCCGTGGTGCACGAGGAGAACATAACTCATAATGTGTCACTTCGTGAGATCGACAATGCACGCAAGAAGTTGCGGCGGCTGCAGAACAAGAATGTGGCATAGCAAACTAAAGGCGTGACGAATGGAGATGTGAAATCGTATTCGCTTATGACGCTGAAACTAATGCGCGGGTGACACAAGGCCATTGAGACTATCAACGAAACGATCACTGACATCGCATGGGTTGAAATCGTCTACTTGGTGCCTGGTAATACACTTGACGACGTGTTCAAACAATCTCCAGTCTCCAATCACGCAGATGTCGCGCAAAACATAATCCTGACGTTTGGCGACGTACGTGAGAGCATATATGACTGTATAGTCAAAATGGTCATGCAACCATATTGTTTGGTTTATGATACTAACACAGGCGGTCACACAACAACTCAGCGCATTAATTTTAGTCGTAGAAACATGTGAGAGACTACGCCCATCAAACATGTCTTAGCAACTCTACGACCCGCATCGGGTTGTCTGCGATCTTTAACATTCGCCTAGATGTCATGTGCATCTCGTCGAGTCTCGTAGCGACGGACCGGCGCACCGAGACTGAAGATTCACAAGAAGGCCATACAGAAAGGTGTACACCACCTGGTTTTGACACTGCTGTTTTGCAAGAACCATTGGTGCTCGCTCATGATTGACGTTTGGAGGCAAATTGTGCGGTACAACGACCCACGTCAGTATAGCAACGCAGCCGACGCACGCAAAATCGCCAACGAGCACATCGTGTCTTTATTCCAGCACTAGGACTGAATCTCGTATTACGTTAAACAATACACAGCTGGAACGAGATCATAGGCAAACGGGTACATAGTTCTTGTGCTATCACTACATGTGCATGGTGCTCTCGGCCAAACTGGCAGTGACTGAAAGTGACGAGTCGGGAGTTATAGATGAGTTTTAGGCAGCGCAGACAGCATGCCAGCAGTTAGACACAGCAGCGTGAGACGCCACATTATGATGCAGAATCGTAGGAAGACACAGTAGTAGGAGACACAACATTATGAGGTACAGCAGTTGTAAGGTATGGTGTTGCAGTGCATGTAATACATGTAGTAGCGTTTGATTACTACTTGATTCCAATTGTCGATAGTGGTGATTACTGGAGAAGCGAACCGATTGTGCGGTTTCTGTTGCTGCGCTGTGGTAGCGTGTGTACCGCCAAGGTCTGCGGTTGCCAGTGTGCTGTTACATATGCAGATGTACGCTGATATTGCTGAGCAGGCATATGTGTATGTGTTGATGCAAGTCGAATTGTCGTCAAATTTGCTAAGTCCTTCGCGCGTATAGCATACTTTCGCCAGGTAGTTTTCAGCAACACGCATGCGCAGGTGCGACCACCAGTTTTGTTTAGACATTGCATATGCGAAATGGTAAGTTCGGAAGATGTGGCACCTGATTTTGAGCTTGTACTAGATGGAGCGCAATGTGTTATCCGAACGTCCGGAAAAGTTTGTACTGTTCGGATAGTCTTCTCTTAAAGGGTAGCATTTGCATTCTTATTGTTTTAGATGGTCGATTAGGTTGTCACATTTGATTGCGTCACTACAGTACGTCTTCACAGGTTGTCACAACGACAAGAGCCTTCATGCGTGATGCGATTATCTTGCAACGTACACTGGTTACGAATCAACGTCGTACGTGCTGTAATTTTACATTTCGATACGGACAGATGCTAGAACATACATGGACAATACTTGGGCAACATCTAATTAAACTTTGTATTTCGCGTTTGCAAAGCGCAGGAAATTGGAGCTGTCGCTGCAACGAAATATTTAAAAGTCTACGTCGTGTTGTCATCCGCGATGCGTTACATACCATCGAAGCACTTCGATACGCTTGTACAATCGAAATGCGTCTGTTTCACCATTGTCCTCGTGTCTTACTTGTACCATTGCTGTGTGGCGGTGATATACTGCATAATTGTGCCTAATATAGTACAACATTATGTTTGAAGGATGCTGTTTATATTAGTGAATTTTGCAGCGTCTGACGTTTGTGTACGCCTATGTCACAAGGACACATTGACGAGATACAACAAGAAATATGAAAACAGTGAACACATTAATGTTAAAGCGACTGAATGAGCGTATTATTCTTTTGTGTGTTAGTGAGCAAGTGAGTATGTAGATGACAATGGTAGTACATGCAGCTAAGCAACGATGTTGAAGATATCGGCTCACTCATCTCCGTATTTTGAGTTACTTGAGCGCATCAGATATGTCGAAGTCAATATGTGATATTACGTGGACAATATGTAGTCACATCCAACGTGGTCCATATTTTGCGTAGGGTCCTTGTTGTGACATATGGTAATCCCAGTAGTCCATGTTTTGAGATTTGTCCCTGTATCACTCGCTCAAATGTAAGGATAAATAGGAGTAACTCGGTCTTCAAAATAGATACAATTGTCGCTCAGAAACTAAATTTGCAAACTTAGTTTCGATGTCGACTTTAGTCAATTCGCAATGAAAAGTTAACCCATCTCGACCACCACGCATTTGTAGCATCTCACCGCTAAGATACAAAACACAGCGCACGAGCAAACTAGCGACCAAGTGCAACAGACTCAGCACGAAACACTACGACGATGCCACCCATGACTGATGTGTCCAACGATGCAGCAGATGGAATTGAGGACATGTCCCCAACGACATCGTTCCACGACGACGTCGTGAGCTACTATACCAGACAAAAGGCAATAATTGCAGCTTGCGCCGTCATCTTGCCGCCCTTGCACTTTTGGGCTGCGTACACAGCACACACTGACAAGCCGCGCCGTTTGCAACACGCGTCCAAGCTTGCTCTTCTCACGCTTGCGGTCATGCCTATCATCGTGCCGGCGATGGGCATATGCTTCGACGTCACGAAAACAGGGCTGCGTCAAATCACTCCAGCAAATGAGCACACGGGGATCATCGCAGGCGCCGGTCTAATGGTAATGCTTCAAGTCAACAGACAATCTCAACCGATAGCGAAAGCTGCAGCTGCTGCTGTCGGCGCTGTGTTTGCGCTCGGTGCAGCCACCAAAGTCCACCAACTCTACGAGGCACGAGCAAATGCCGATCCATGTGACAGCAGCAAGCCCAGCAACAACCTCGATACCGGCAGCTCGGATCGAGAGCGCTAGTCCGCTACCGGTAGTCAGCAAGATGTAGCAGCGTGAGCGTTTGCTACGACGAACAATTGACGCACGCATTAACTCTCGGATCCGTCACTCTCGTTGCACTTCGCTATCACCTATCCCCATTCATCATAGTCGCTCAAACGCTCTCTCGCTCGCTTCCATGACAGCTTGATGTATCTGCAGCTCGCCCTCTTGCTCGCTTGCTCGGCAGCTTGGTATCTTGCTCACTCCAAGTTCTGCTTCCTCGCGCTCACGCACGACTTCGCTCAGCTCCAGCAAGCCACTCGCTCAGCTCCACCCAGCCACGCAGTCTACCGACCGGTCATGAAGCTC
>JAADXH010000667.1:0-18584 GCA_023337595.1 Globisporangium camurandrum | reverse complement strand
GATGATCTTGGAAGACGTGCTGTTTGACCACACGAGCATGCTTGCGCACTTTGCAGTCGACCGTGCCGTCCACCAGCTGCTGCACGAACGTGCGTTCCCGACGATCGCAGCAGCGTTCGAAGCGCTCCAGACGTTCCGCAATGCGTACGGCTACCGCAAGCGCTTCCCGCGCTTTGTCGACAGTCTCGTTGCACAGGATCGACTCTCGCCACGTGCTGCTGCGCGCGTCGTGAGCGCATACTACGCGAGCGAGATCGACGAAGCGCAGTCGATCGCTCCGTTCGACCGCGCACGCGATACGCTCGCCGCGCTCCGTGACGCGGGCTACGCACTCGCACTCGTGCTGGTCGGAAAGCGCGACGTGCAGCTCGAGCGGCTTCATACACTAGGGCTGCAGTCGTTCTTCTCGGAACTCGTGTTTGTCGACTGCAACCCGAGCGTTGCGCAATTAGCAAAAGCGATGCGCGAAGTCACGCGGCGCCTCATGCTCCCGCCGTCGTCGATTCTCTTTGTCGGTCGCAAAGTCTTTTACGAACTCAAAGCGGCAAACCAAGTTGGAATGGTCACCGCACGCATGGTGCGTCTCTCTCTCTCTCTCTCTCTCTCTCTCTCTCTTGATCGTTTGCTGGATGTAACGTACTAACGGACGCTATTGTTGTGTTGTTTGTATGAACAGCTCCATGGCAAATACACGAGCGTCATGCCGATCGAAGAGCTCGAACAGCCCGATTTTCAGGTAAGTGGAACGACTGACGCTCGATCACTCCAAGCGGTTGCTCACATCTCCATCTATTTCATTGTTCTGGTAGATCGCAACGATCGATGAAGTCATCGCAGTCGTGCGCTTGGCCGATCAGCAGCTGATTAAACCCAAGATCGTTGCACTTGGGGGTGGCACTGGCCTAGCAGTGCTCTTGAAAGAGCTTCGACAGTACCCAGCGGACCTCACAGCGATCGTCACGGTGTTTGATTCCGGGCGCCACAGTGGCGAATTGCGCAAGAACCTCGGGATCTTACCGCCTGGGGACATTCGCAATTGCCTCGTCGCATTGTCGGACGCGAGTGATTTGATGCACAAGCTCATGAACTATCGCTTCAAGGACGACTTTATGGATGGCTGTAGTTTAGGGAACTTGCTCTTGGCCGCACTCACGGACATTCAAGACAATCGATTCGACCGTGCGATTGCGTCGCTGGCGGATATCTTGAATATCCACGGCAATGTGCTCCCAGCGACGCTCGAGAGCACGGAGCTATGTGCTGAGCTTACGGACAATTCGGTCGTTGTGTCGGAAGTCAACGTTCGGAGTCCAACAGTCGTTGTGAATGGTGTCGAGACCCGGAAAGCGCCAATCCAGCGTGTTTTTCTACAGAATCCAGACGTCGATGCGTTTCTACCTGCCGTGCGCGCAATTGAGAGCGCGGACATTATTGTATTGGCACCCGGTGGGTTCTACACGTCGATCATTGCAACGTTGTTGGTTCCTGGCATCCGCGACGCGATCTGTCGAAGCGCCGGTGCAACTGTCTACATCAGCAACGTCGCAACGCAATGTGGTCAAACGGACAACTTGACGCTCGAGGATACGATTGCGATCTTGCAATCGTACTTGGGCAGCACCCACGCACTTGATTACGTGATCGCAAACAACGTCGTGCCACAATCCGAAGCATTGACGCCGTACTTTGCGCGCGGCGAGACGCTGCTGCTGCCGACGCCAGCGATGGCCGACAGTGTCAAGCCTGTGCTCCTGCAAGGTCGGACGTTTGAAGAACTGGATCGTACGGCAGCTGGCGAGTGGAACAAGACGCCAATGATCAAGCACTCGGGCAAGATGGTCGTCGATATGCTCTACAAGATCATCGACCAGGAACTTGCACGCAAGACAGCAACGCTCCAACGTAGTAGCGTCGTGCATCCACGCATTCCACTCACGCCACGCGTCAGTCGTGCTGCAACGTCTGCAGTGCGACGATCCCAAACAGCCGCAAGCGCTCGTGCGGATAGCAAGAGCGGCCGCAACTTGACGACGTCGACGACAACAACGACCGCACCGTTACGACCGATGGACGACGACTCATCAACTGACACTCGTGCCAATGCAATTGATGTAGCGACGGATCTGTCGCTCGTGGATCCCGAGCGTAACATTGTCAATGCGACACGCCGCCGACGCCGCGTGCGCATCGCGTTTGCGGCGCTCGTTACGTGTGTCGTCGTCACGACTGCGCTCAAAACGCGTCGACGATGAATGAGACGTTTAGCAGCACGATCGCAATTGGCAAATAGACAAATAGACGAATAGACAAACAGACAAACACGAGACATTCAGTTTAAATATCTGCAGTCGCTTCTTCCTCTTCCCCTTCCAATCTCTCTCTCTCTCTCTCTCTGTTGCTATCTACACTCTATCAACTATACTGTACTCAACTCGCACCACTTGGTCGCCCAGACGATCGACCAGCAGCAGACGCCAACGACGCGACACGTTGTGTCGGATACGGCGTCGCTCCAACATGATCTTCAAATCCGTGGTACGAGACCATGAACTCACTGAACGCCTGCGTCGCAATGAACAGCGTGAGGAACTCGCGCTTCGCCGGTGGCGACGCTGCCAGGTAGCTCGCTTCGTCAAAGAACACCATCTTCTTTTGCGAGTGTTCGTCGGTCCAGACGTACCGATGGTACCCAAAGTCACCGATCAAGTGCTGCACTGTCCGGTAGAACAGCGTCCGAACGGCGATCTCAGGAAACACGAGCGGCTTTGCGGGAAAGTGGTTTGCAAACACGTGGTCGCTCCTACTGACGTTCGGTTTGAGGCACTTGTAGAGCGCATCGCGCAGTGGGTACAGCAACATCGACGGCAATGCACACGGGACGTCACCACGCAGGACGCAGCCCTTGTCGAGGTCGACGATCAACAGATCTTCCTGCAACAACTCGGCCATCGTAGCGTCGTCCAGCGTATGCGTCGCAACGCCAAAGATGAACGGCGTCGGGCACTCGAGGTACGCGAGCATGCGCTTCGGAAGCACTGGCAAGTACACGTGTGGCCACAATAGTGGGTACATGAGCGCCCGCAGTGCTTCGCTCGCTTTCAGGAGGACCGAATAGTACGACGAAATGAACAGAATCCGGCTCTCAAACAGCGCAGCTGTAAACACGAGCAACACAGTTGCAATGTCGAGCGTATCAAACAGAATCCGCATCGAGTGATCGAGTCGTGGGAGCGTTGCAAGCATCGCAGTCGACAGCTGCGCAGCTGTGTGCGTCGTTGTTGACGTTGTTACAGACAAAGCAGACGACGCAAGCGATGGCGTCCACGACGGTTGGTGGAACTGCGAAATGTGCTCGAGCAGCACCGGCCGCGCGAGTTTTGCAAGCACTTTCTTCTCGAGCGTGAACGGCTCCTTGTCGGTTGCGAGCTTCGGTGGTGCGCCAGCTGCACGCTCCAACTTCTCCCGCGTAGCGTCGATCGTCTCGAGCTCGAGAATAAATTCGTACGCTTCTGCTAATCGCGCACGCAGCAGATCGACGAGTGGGAACTTGGACACGACGCAGACGCCGTACGGGACCCACCGACTCGCACCCATCGCGTCGAGTCGGAGCTTTTCAAACTGCTTGACGCTCAAAACCGGCGCCGGTCGATAGATCACGATGCTCGCAGCGTACAGTTCGGTCGCGGACGAACTGTCGCCGACACGAAAGTTGAATGCGAGCGGTGCAGGGCACGTTGCAGCCGTCACGACGACGTCGTGTGGTTCATCGGCCCACGGGACGAGAAAGTTCTCGATCGATTTGTCGATCGTCTTGTCGCTCGTCGCGTCGTGCGGCAGCGCGTGTTGCGTCACACGGAGCTCGACGCCGGTTGCTGTCGTCGGTACAGCGACGGCGTCGAACGTCAAGACGCCACAGATCGCTTCAAACCCACGCGTTGTCGGCAAGACATCCAACGACCGACTCTTCTGCGACTCGCGCGACCCGTCGGGCCAATGATGCGCACGCAAGCCGTAGCTCAATAGTAAGCTTGATAGCCGCATCGTATCGTCAATGGATGCATCCGCTGCGTCGTCGCTCAAGCACGGGTACAGTGCAAACTCTGCATACGCTCGACTTGTCAAGAAGCGATGGTACAACTCCAAGTGGATCAGACTAAATTTCGCCAAGATCGCATCCTGTTCGATCTGGAGTTTGGAATACGCAGCAGTCACTGACTTGTCGAGCTGCTGCATCTCCACATCGCGTGGATAGTACTTTTGTGCAATGTACGTCAAGAGTTTGCGGCATTGATACGCTGCGTGGTCGCGTGTCTCATACCGCCTGCGCCGTGTAGCGTCGTCCGTCTCTTTCGACAATGTCACGTACGTTCGGAACGCTGGCTTGAATTCGTACTCAATGTCGAGCCACAGCCCAATTTCACGGTGATAATTGTGTGGAAACAAAAAAATCCAAAAGAAATTCGCAAACCGGTGGTTCATCAAAATCTCCTCCAAACAAATCACTTCCCGCTCGACGCTCCGCAACATTTCAGTATACAATTCCGTCTGTCGGAATGCTGGAAACTTGAACATCAACACACGCTTCACGCGCGTTGCGACGCGATCGAATGTCCGCAACGCATCTTCCCCACCGGTTGCTAAGTCGCGTTTCATCTGCCGCAACAACTCCGAGTCGACGAGGTCACTGCCAATGTGGAACTGCGCGGACTTTGCTAAATATTTCATCGCGATCTTCACGCCGTACGTCCGGAGCATCAACACGTCGTCTTTACTGAATGGCGCAATTGTCGCATGTCGGCGATCGTATGCGTAATTCGCGCGGAGCGTACACCAAAATTGCTGGTATTCTTCAAACGAACATAAAAAGAACAACTTGCTCTGGTCTGCGACATCGGAGAGATAAGCAGCCAAGTAGCGCATCATGCGTGGATTGCTCACGACTTCTTCAATCGACAGTAGTGTCGACGCATGCGGTGGCGCAGCGCTCTGGCCAATCAGGAATTCTTCTTTGAATGCACGTTGCATCACTTTCCCAATGTTGTGTTGATACTGTTGTTGCATCCAGCGATTCCACTTTTGGAGCTTCGCAGCACCTGCTGCTGGCGTCGTTGTCATCGTCGTAGCTGGCGCGAGCCCAATGAGGCTCTGGCTACTGTGCGTAGTCGTAGATGTCGCGAGAATGATCTTCTGTTGATTCGCCCACGCTTGTGCTGCGGCCATCGACGGCGTTGCAGCGACTGCTGCATTCACTGCATTGTTTGCCGTTGCAGTCGTCGTCGTACTGCCACCGGGCGTCAATGGCGTTGGTGGCGCTGTCGCATCCGCTGCAGCCGATGCGCCTTTCGTCGCCATGGTCGCAAACAAAAAGTTCCGCGCTTTCAACTTCACGTGCATCGCCCAGCGGCTCTTAGCATTTGCAAGTTTCACGTGCTCTTCCTCCTCTTTGATGCTCGTCACTTCGATCCGCTGCTGCTGCTGCTGCTGCTGTTGCGTTGCATCCCTATCGGCCCCACACGCGTCGCGAGCCGCAGCGCTTTCGTTTAGATGCGACGCACTCAAAACCTCGGAGACTTCGCACACCGACAGCGCGCGTTCGGGTTCAAACGACTCGGTCTCTTGCAACATCGTTTCGCTGATCGTACTCCGTCGGAACGTCGAGCGACTCGAGAACGAAAACGCAAAGCTGTCGGTTTGGCGATAACTCCCACTCGCTGCGCTGCTGCGGCTCATTGCAAAGTCATTCGGGTCCGTAAACGCTGCGGTGCTCCGGGCACTCGCCAAGCTTTCACGGATCACGTCTTCTGCAGAGATCGTCGAGTCCGGTGGGATCTGCGGCCCTTGGGAGAATGCAGTAGATGCTACAGAGGAGGATGAGAGAGCGTGGACGTTAGGGCAATTGGTAGATCGATAGACGATCGATAGAAACGTACAGAAGCGGCCGCTGCTCGAGAAGCTCGTGGTCGAGTCGCCGAGTGCGCTCCGAGTCGAGTCGCGCGACGAACTAGCGTCCACGGATCGACGCGCAGCGTCCATGTCCATCATGAACACGCTCGAGTAGCTGTTGCTATTGCTGTGGCGATAGTGATGGCTACGCGACGAGGCTGCTGAAGCTGCAGTCGCACCAGAGCGGCGCGCAGCAGCTGCAGCGACACCACCCGAGCTGAGGTATGCGTGCCCACGTGCGCTATTGCGATGCTGCTGCGTGCTGTTGCCAGGTGTGTCGGCCGAGACGCTGCGGCCAAGAAGCGCAGCGTTCATTGTCGGGATCGCAGGCGGATACAGAGGTATCCTACTGCCATTCGATGCTGTGGACGTGCTCGACGGCCGCGCATAGTTACTGTTGTTATTGCTGCTGCTGCTGCTGCGACTTGGATGACCACGATAGAGTTTGTAGCTACTGCTGCTAGGATGTGGCGATGGCGCGTTGGTGTTCGACGGGCGACTG
Organism: Globisporangium camurandrum; assembly: GCA_023337595.1. NCBI lineage: Eukaryota > Oomycota > Peronosporomycetes > Pythiales > Pythiaceae > Globisporangium > Globisporangium camurandrum. Next base: position 12,139 of record JAADXH010000667.1, on the reverse strand, counting down.
CCATCGCTCATGGTGGCGCGGATGATCGAGGGGATGTCACGCACGGCAGAGTGACAACGCGAGGGTAGCTGCACACGGGTGTAGTGACGGACGGACCCACAGCGTGGACACAGCGAGTGTGGAGGGAGACGCTATTGTCGTCGTCGGCAGCAGCGAGATGTTGATGACAGCAAACCAGACGAGCGTGAGTCGGTGCGGCTAAGCTCGTGCGTAAATGGAGGGCTCAATTGCGTCACGAATGAGCATGAAATCACTGGGAATTCGTATGTCGATGCACACACGAATTGCCAGAGACTGCATCTGCACAATTGCTTGCAATTGCCGAGTGAAAACGCGACGTTGACAATCACGCTGATTTACTGTCAGAGAATGATGTGGTGTACGCAACAAATACATACGATCGTGAGGGAAGAACAAAGACACAAACCAAGTTGAACTGCGCACGCGATCGTCGTTGTTGCACCACATCTTACAAACATGGCAAACGTTCCTCCTCGCCGCGTGAACGCTGCGCAAGACGCCGTGATCAAAGTACTTGTGCTAGGCGACGCTGCTACCGGCAAGACAAGCATCATCAAGCGGTGCGTGCGTCCACGTTGTCTGCTGCGATCCTAGTTGGCGTTTTGTCGAATTGTATCCATGACTTGGCACTTGCGGTCGTTCATACTTGGATCCGACACATCTGGATATGGATCACATTTCACACTTGCTACTGCAGCTACGTCCATGATGCGTTCTCGGAGCATCATCGCACGACGATCGGCGTCGACTTTGCGCTCAAAGCGTTGACTGTGAGCGGCACGACCGTGCGGCTGCAATTGTGGGACATTGCAGGTGCGTAGGCGCAGTTTCAATCACGATGCAGAGTCTTGTCGTTTGCATGGACGTGCTCTCTAGTGCTGAATCGTGGACTCATTGTGTCTCCATTCTCTCGCTTTCGCACTCTTTGCATTTGTCCATTGAACACGTTCGTGTGCTGCAGGGCAAGAGCATTTTCGCGCGTTGAACCGCGTACGTCGTCATTGTCGTAGATAGCGCTGTGTGCGTTGCGCCACTACTGGCACCCCCTCATCAGTGCGCATCGTTGCGTCTGGACAGGTCTACTACAAAGACGCATTGGGAGCGCTGCTCGTGTACGACATTTCGCGTCCCGAGACGTTTGAGAGCGTTGTGAAGGTGCGTTTTTTTGTTTTGTTTTGATATATGTATTGACTCTCTCAGCAACCACTGTACTGACGCAATGGTGCTGCGTACCGCATTGACAAAATAGTGGAAGAAAGAGATCGACTCGAAAGTGCGTTGAAGGACCATCACTCTTGCCCTCTATATCGTTGTTTTGTCATTTGGGCGTTGTCGCTCACTGTGTATGACACTTTTTCAACAGGTTGAACTCCCAAATGGCAAACCGCTACCTGTGATTCTGTGCGGGAACAAGGTACACATACTCATAATAGACTGACAGACTAACTGTTTGTAGCAGACTCAGCTGGTCCTAAACTTACTCTGTTGCTCTTTGGTCTTGAACGTCGAAAGTGCGACTTGACGAGTGACATTGATCGCACGTTCTTGGACGCATTTTGTGAAACAAACGGCTTTGCCGGGTGGTTTGAGACGTCGGCGAAAGAGAACAAACACATTGACGACGCATCGAAAGCGCTCGTGACGAGCATCTTGGCGCATCGCGACATCTTTGAGCGCAAAGCCGACGTGAGTAAAGACACGTTCCGCCCTGCGCACGCAGATGCGCGCAACAATCAGAAGAGCAGCTGGTGCTGCAACAGTTTCTAATCCCGTGTCCGAGTAAACAAGGGGCGACTAGCGACAGATGAGACAAGTTGAAAAGAGAGAGAGTGAGAGAGGGTGTAAGACAGTTGGAGGCAGCAGCGCACATGCTGCATTGGTAGTAAGAGAGCGTCAGGTGGCGTTTTCACATGGAACGACCGTGTGAATGAATGAATACGAACGCAGGACCGAACAGTGGCGTTTGTTGTTGCGATACGCTGTTCGCTTGGTGTTGTTGTTCCGTTGCGTGTAGTCCCCCCAGGAGCCACAAATTGAATAGGAATTGCACGAGCACCACGACAGGCAACGCAGTTGTACTTTCCAGACTGACGCAAAACCCAATACAAAACGCAAGAGCCAGAGCCAAACAGCAACAAACAGATACACGCAGTCGACTCGATATCGTGTAAAAAAGACGGTATATTCGCTTCGTGAGGGTCGATTCGCGAAGCTACACACGCGTCTGCATCTACTGTTGATGCAGGAGAAAGCCAACAGCAATCGCGCGCGCTCTTCGCCTCGTTCTCTCCCCTCTGCAGCAACTGGCGCTCGCAGTGCGCTCTCACTCCGTTTCCTTTGCCTCACACGCTGCTACACGCTCGCTTTTTTTTGTTCAAATGCCGACCGATCGACGTGCGTGCGGTCGTCACCTGAGCATGCAACGCACTTATGTCGCGTACTTGGCGGTCCACTCCCGCGCCGTCGCGTCGTGGCGCGCGCGGTCTGTTCTATAAATTTGCGCAATCTCCGGCACGAGCGGGTCGTCCGGGTTCGCGTCCGTGAGCAGCGAGCAGATCGACAGCAGGACTTTCGAGATCGTAAGCGCAGGGCTCCACTGGTCTTTCAGAATATCTAAGCAGATGCCGCCGTTCGCATTGATGTTGCAGTGGTAGATGCGCGTCGTGAAGTTCACCTTGGGGGGCTTGAACGGGTAGTCGGCTGGGAAGTAGATGTTGAGAAAGTACACTCCACCCGCGTACGGCGAGTCCTCGGGGCCCATGATCGTCGCTTGCCAGTGGAAGAGGTCGTCGCCGACGGGACCGGCGCTGCAGTTTGCTGGCGGGTCGCGACCGAGGTCCTGCAGCTCCTTGTTGATGCGCTTGAGAGCCATGGTGCGTGATGTGACGGAGAGCGAGTGTGTGTGTGAGGCGGGGTAACACTAGACGTCTGCTGCGGCAAGTGCTTTGGTGCTCTCTGCTGCTGCTGCTGCTGTGGGTTCTTTGCTGTTTTGCTTTCTGAGAGCGCCTGCGAGCGAATGCGAGGCAAAAGCGCAAAACAAGGGGGAGGAAATGCGCGCACGTATATACAAGCAAGCGAGCGAAAAACGAGTGCCGGGTTTCTCAAGATAGCAGCAAGAAGTCCACACAAACCTTTTTTGGAGTCAAGACATACAAAAAACAAGAGTCGCATGAACGACGTTGCACACGTAGGGGCGATTCGTTCCAGAACGTTTCTTTTTTCTTATCTTAATTATTCTCATTCAAGTCTGCAAATCAAAAATCGTAGCAAAATAACCGAATCAAATATTATACGTGCTTAAACATTTGTAAATATGAATTGCAGACGTCATCTCCAGCAAATGTATGAGAAGGCTAAGCATTGTCTAGCGTACAATGACATACCAAACTCGGTGCATCCTGAAACTTGTGTATTGTAATAATGATATTACAACACACAAATTCGAAAGCATTCTATGGGCATACGTGTATACTGCTTGTAACGGAGTTCTCGAGTTACACAACCTCTCCAACTGTGTACGACCAGTTGACCACATATTTATATTAATTAACTAGTTAGTTCGACATTATAGAGTTGCATGGTCCTTATTGAGATATACACTCTATAAAGGTTTAAGAGCGCGAGCTATCATAGTAGCGATCTTTAGCAACCATTGCATATGCTGGCTTTAAATCAAAATACTCAGAGTTGTGAAGCATCACGTCCTCCACAGTGTAAGCTACATCATGGCGTTCCCCGTGACACTGCTAATAAGTATTGTACATGTTCGTGCGTGCTTGAACGTATTCGCTCATGTGTTATGGCACATTTCCTAGCATCTGTATAGTCATTAAAACACAACGCAGTGCGTCAAACCAATATCACTTGTCTCAAAAAGAGAGAATGATGAAGCTGTGTATGTGTATTCTTGTCATTTGCTTTTCCTGAGATGGTATGGTAATAAGAATTGTTCAGTATTTGCAAAATTGCCAGCGGCAATACTACCGCGTGTCAATAACATCTCCATGAATACGCCGTCCGCATAAAGCGACCCGTGTTGGCCTAACCACTCGTCATTAAAGAAACAATTTATACAACTAAACACTTATCGTTGCACATCAACCATGTGTGTAATTTATGACAACGATTGTTGTAGATCAAATAGTTGAAACATTATGGTTGTTTTGTATATACATTAGCGACTAGTCATCAACTACAACGAAAACTGTTTCACGCAAGGATATCATTCGCAAACAATCACCATATATTTTCAACTCTATCTAAACAAATTGTTGGATATAAATAGTATTTGATACGACGGCTAAAACTACAAGTGAAAGTGAGTGACGTTGTGTGACACGCTCGATCTCTATGGGCCATTTAGCTATTTTGTAATAGTCGGAGTATCCATAGAAAGAAATGTTACAACTGTTTTTGATTGCCTCGTCCAGTTTAGTTTTAATTAATGAATTCGTATTGAAATTAAACTACAGAACCCCGTCAACTCTTAGCACATGTAGACTACAATGCATACGACGTGTGTTACAACAACGCGTATGTAAATTACATTAGTCTGCTGTGTAATACATATTTAGGCTATAGGTTAACATGCGGAAGAACTGTAAGAGTATAAGTTTTGCTGGTTAATGAACAGAATTCCTTATATTACGTGCTCCTGGATCCGAATTGCTGCTTGGTGGTTTTTTGATACGGCAAGATGTGTTTGGTATAGGTTTACAGATGTTCAATGACTAGAAAAACAGTAGATGAAAATGTTGCGTACTAAGTGGCATACTATAAGTACTGCTATCTTTGCTCTGGTTTTGCACAGTGATGTTACAGAGTGACGGTGATATATGTTTTTACGTATTTATTCACGTTTACAATGCTCGGCAACATCGTACCGATGACGTTGTAATACCCATACATATAGCCAAAAATGTTAAAGCAAGTCATTAAGCTTTGTGTTTGTCACACCAAACGCGGGGTGTTCGCTTGGATAGATATAGAGAGTACTCAACGATCTATGGATATCTGTACACTGATTTCTGACTGCATTCTTGTATTCACTCGACCATGTCGTATGATAATTAACTTATTGCTGCTTATCATAAGCACACAACGTTTACCAATTGCAATACGCAGTGTAAACTTGATGCTAACAATCAAAACTGAGCTATTTATATGTACATGGTGTTATCACGAAAGAAAAATATCATTGTTTGTATGTTTTATCAGATACACAAACCAGACTACAATGCAATCTCAATGCTCGAGCATTATCGACTTGGTTCAATGCAATGCTTGTGTACAATCAAGTTGGTTCAATCTATATTCACGCAAATATATAATAAATCATGGTTATATGCATTATTATCCCCCACGTACTCAATATGTACGATAGTCAAATGCACAAACACTTGTGGTTCAAATTTGATCTAGTGCAAAATATGGAGGGGTGTTACTTTTTTCAACTACAATATGCACATGACAAACCATAGACATGGAAATTGATTTGTGAGAGTGTTTTGTTTGTAGTGAACTGCCATTGTAGTTGCGATGTCAGCTCTTTGCAAAAAAATTAGTTCGATTGCTTTCCTTTAAGAACACAGAGCTTTATTTGCTGGGACATACATACGCATTTAGCTGCAGTAGTATTCGCGTTGTCCCATTTTGCAATATTCTACATGTTATACGATTCTCGCATTAAAAATTATATTGTATATCGATTGTACTTCATATGGCATTAACATTTCGCATTGCATTATTAAGTCACACACGCGACATCAATAGCAACATGACTATTGATCTTTACAGTGGCAGGTTAGCACGCATCCACACAGCAACTCCTGGTTTATTATACACCTTATTTGAACCCGAGTAAGTAATATGAGACGTCTGTCCGTCGCTCCAATATTAAAGCAACAGCAAGTCGCAATGCAAACACAAGACTTAAATACGTGTGGTGGCATAAGTAGTGGAGCTTATTAAGCTTGAACTGGATAGGTTACCTTAATTCAATTCAGAGTATGTCAACACCGAGAGCGTGGTAGGTTTCGCTAGAACGCAAACGCATGTACGCTTGCATTATAGTACACGTATTAATAACTCGCGTTGTCTTATTTTGCTGTTAGAAGCGTAGCACATAAGATTTGATTTATCAACAATGATGTTGATATAGCATGTCCGTTTATACTGCAATGCTGAATTTAACTTTAGTAGCAGCAACCCGAGCACTTAGGCTAACTTGTCAAGCACACTATTACTATAGTAGGATATTGTGGCAACTTATGAATTTGGTGGTACTACTCTGTATCACTTGACAATCGACCATTCAGATTGTTAAGCGTTGTGTTGTCTCAGACGCCTTGTTTTGACAAGCAATGACTCTAATTAACCGCTAGCAAAACAGCATTTTTGCTAGTACTTTTGTCGCGTGCTGATTGATGCACTTACATGTCAAATCAATTCTTGTGTGAGCCGTTTTTGAACGTTTAAGTCAAAAATACAGTGAGATGGCAATTTTTGTCAAAAGCAATTGGAATTTGATTAAGAAGAGTTATTTCTTTGTTTGACTGGCTACATTCGAGTCAATGCAACGAAGAAACGAAGAAGACACGGTTTCTTTTCGAAGATAAGAATTTTCGCTGCTATTGCGCCAACTCATCTAATGAAAATCATGGGTGACAACAATGAAGCAATTATTGGCTATAAATTTGAAATGAACGAATATCATTTCGTGGTGATACTTCAATCACATAACGTAAAACCTAATGGTCGATCGTGTAGTGGTACAGAGTGGTAAGTAGTAAATAATGCATTGCGAGGTCGCTACTATGTGTTGATTTGATCCAAACCAACAAGTTTACATCCAACTTTAACCTTGTTGTATACGGTACATATTGTATTTTTCCCCTGTCTTCGAGCTCTGAAAACGCCAATTTTTGACAGTGATACTTTCAATTTACAATTAAATATAGTAGGTCTAGGTGGTGTAACTTGCAAATAAAAAAATATCAAAATGCGACAAACCATAGTATGTATATACTATGGGGGACAATAGCACACATACTTGTTCGTAATACCATAAATTTTATCCTCCGATATACAGTTGTGAAAAACGATGTTTTGAATGTTTTGCAAAAATATGTTTCGACTTTATATACACCATTGTTGTATCCGACAGTGGGTTTGTTTGTAAATTGCTTTCATCTCATCTATATCACACGATTGGTTCTCTGTCCTGACGATTACTAAGATTAGGTATCGATGACATATGCATGTGCTAAACTTTTGGGTTTGATTTGCAGGCGCAGCTCGAGGAAATCCTTCTATTATCACTAATAAACTATTTCTGTGTCATCGATCCATTTTGTGCGTGTAAGATTGCTTGTTGTTTTCTGCAGATGCACGCGCGAAAACAGCATGTTTTCAATAATTCATTTCGAGATCCAATGCACCAACATCACAACTCGCGCGATCTATCATTTATACGCGAGGCTTCGACGTAGATGTGCGCTTTCGATTTGTCGATCAAGTGCTGTGCCTTGGAGCAAGTACAACAGTTACTATATCGACTGTCCGCTCTGCGATGACTTGACCGCGATGGCGCGTCGTCTCCTCTTTACGCTTCCGAATAGTAATTACGATAAGAAGTAGATATCTTATCGCTTACGATATATTATTAGGTGACTGACAGGCACGTGCGATGTCACGACGGGGACGTCATCGGTCGCGACTTTGCGGCCCATTTTACGGTAATCAAGTTGAACAGTACGCCGAACACCTGGAAAACAACCACTCGTCCATGCAAAATGCACCACCGCATTCTGTATTCTCCTGCCTCTTTTCGTGTCGAATGAGTAATTTCTTCTTTGGTATTGAAAATGCGCTCGCGTTGCATATACCTTACACGCAATCAACGCCCGTCACAACCTATACTGATAGCCGATGGGGCAGTGCGATGGCTTATTCCTAAAGTAAGTTACCTATTTACGCGGTAGTGTTCTCTTATCTGCAATGTCATTAAGTAAGTCTCATATAGTTTTCCGCCGTCTCAATTGCAGCCTTCAAGTCACCAGAAAGAAATACCCTGCCGATTGACATAATCCGTGCTTGATGGAGCACTTCTTGATGTCATTTGCTAATTTTAATATATGTGGAGCTAAGCGAATTCCTCTGTACTCACCAAACGGTAGCGCTCGTCGAAACACACGTCGATCTCGCCAGATACGGTGTGTCATGTTTCAATAGGGTTGAGCTGCAAACTGTTGCGGGCGTCGCGATTTGAGCTGCAGTCCTATCGACCCGATTCATTCTCCCGAACTCGATCATATCATTTAGGCGGCTTGATGAGTTGTGTACATAATTTTTCTTGCTGCTGTAGTAAACCCCCACAACGAGTGCAATGACACAGTGGGGAAGTATGCTTTGATGACTGCGGCTTTTGCATGTCTGCTCAAGCTAGAGATGAACCCCAGGTGATTCGATAGCACTTGAAGACGCAACGGCGTGCATCACATGTGTGGTCGTTTATCGGATTCACAAATGTATTCGACTTTGCCGCGTCAGATAGATGCCTAAGTTCACTGCAGTGTAGTAGCGGGCATGTCGCGTGCAACATTTACTCCTTCTGACAACATACATGTTTGTCAATGTCCGCTCTGGTGCTCATTCGAAAACGTGATTTATGCAACTTTTACTTGTGGCACCAACGACGTAGAAATAGCACGCGAGTCTTCAATTCGACAGCTGTGATACCATTGTTGTTACTAGGCATATCTCCAGTTGAGAGAGAAATTTCGCCAGCGAGTTCGCGGAGTGTACAAACAACGATGACAAGGTACAGATAGTCGCGTCAACTTCATTGGCAATTTGAATCCTGCCATGTAGACGTTTGGTTTAGGCTCGGACATATCTGTTATTAGTTTAACAGCGCCGCGCAGAAAATTTGTTCACACGGAAGAGGATCAGCGAGTGGAGCGTGAATCGAGACTGGACAACCGACGCCACAAAATCATACAAACGTCGGGCGGCTCTTGCTGCTACACCAATGAAAGTGACTAAATGGCCGCCACTGGACCATCACGGACGATAGATATCGTCCGATGAAACTCAGAGTAGGGACTGTAAATATTATATATTTTATAGGACACGCACTGGAGAACGAGCGGCAAGTTGGCCAATTAAATTAACTGGCAAGTTGTCCACGAACGGTATTTTAGAATAATACATTTAGTTCAAGCGAAGATATTGTGCGGAAGAAAAATTTCAGTCCGATTCTCGAACTACTCTCCTTAAACATATTTGCGCTGCAATCACAATATGCTCTAGTGTATAAACGGTTTATACTTCCCGTTCACTTACAGTACTCAGCAGTTGAACGAAACGTATCTCGCATTTACATGGCACACTACATCTGATAGTCAACTAGAACGATATCGCGAAGCAATACTGTTAGAGTAGAACGACATGTGATATTATAGGGTGCTTTCAAATTAGAAGGCGGCATTTCCGAAAACATTTGATGTATACACGTACCTTGGTGTACAATATTCAGCCATAAGGGTATTGAAACGAGCAGTATGGCCATGAAACGTGGCGAAAATGATGCGCAATACAACACGGCTAACTCTTACAATTTGTGCGAACAAGACTTAAAATAAATGTAACTACAATACAAATACATGTGTTACGTCGTGACACGAAAGACAAACAAAGCTACAACTGTTCATGAGTATGTTGTAGTGCAAATTCCTTCTACATTATACGTTTAAATTATAGATAACATTGAAGTACTCGATAACGAATAGTATACTATTCCTATTGTACTGTCGAAAAAGTGAATATGTATGTAAATAGGCATCACGCAATGATTTGCACAACCCATTAATTTTTCATCCATAGCAGCCAAAAACGTATGATTTAGCGTCACTTATACAGTACTAGTATGAAGGTTTTGTAGGGTGAAAATAAGTTTGAGTACTTATTTCATAATGCAATTTTTGTTGACAACAAGACGTATAATGTTTCTTTCAATATGTAGTGGTCAACTGTGATAATATATATTATTCTCTGACTACTTGATTCTTCGTACTCTTCATAAAAATACGTGGAACAATGTTAAGTTCATTCTCTATGCAAGCGAGTCCACTTCGTGCATATCACTGATCGTAGAGTAACCGTTTAGTAACTAATTCCGGATGTAGTATCTACATACCGTATCACAGATTTGCACGAGCCAGAATTTTTGCGAGATTTTTTTGTGTCGCATCTATAAACCTAGTGTCATACGTTTGCGCGACACGAGTTCTTTTTCTCAATCAACGACAACTAGCGACATCAACGCACTGGCTTCACTCTAAATTAAATTTCGCCAATTCGTTTGACTCTCGAATGGAAGCCAGCACAATTTCGTCTGCAGCAAAAGCGTGACGACAACAGCAGCACATTGCCGCACTCCAATTCAAGTACATACGCCCACACTACCACTCACGCACGCGCACCGACACACAACGCAAGAAGCATGGGCGATCGGTATCATTCCCAGCAGTCGCCACGCGACCGGGGGCTGTCGGACGAGCGGTACGCCAAGCTCGTGCAGGAGACGTCGAAAGGCATCTCGAGCTTCAACCAGCTTACGCGGTCGATGGCGCAGAAAATGTCGCTGTTCAACACGCCGCAGGACTCACGTGCGAACCACGCGACACTGACAGAGCTCACGGACAAGGGCAACAAGCTCGTGACGAAGATCAATCGCCGGCTTCAGGAGCTCAACAAATCGTCCCAGAGCGCGCGGTTGCGCAAGACGCAAGTCGCAAAGCTCTCGAACGACTTCAAGAACCAGTTGCGGACGTTCGAAGACACGTGCAAGCGCCTCGTCGAGTCCGAGAAGCAGTCGGTCGAGTTCATCCGCCGGTCGTCGCATTCGTTCAACCACAACGACCAGAGCGCCAAGGTCGAGTTTGCCAACTACAGCGAGGACCAGATCTACGCCCAAGCAAACATCGTCGCGTACGACGAAGACGGTGCGATTGTCTGTACATGTGTCGATAGCGTATGCCTCTGATAGACACTCTGACGCTATTGCAATGGCTCTGTGTGTGGTGCTCGATTGACAGACCTGGCGCGACGAGAGGAGGACATCATCCACATCAACCACCAACTGCGGGAAGTGAACGCTGCGTTCAAAGAGATTGACGGGCTCATTGAAGAGCAGGGCGAAGTCATTCGTACGTTCATTGCTTGTGCGTGTGTTGCTCGTTCGCTCTGTCTTTCAGTAGCACTGACTGCGTTGTTGTCTCTATTTGTGGTTGACAGTCGAGATTGAAGACAACACGGAAGATGCAAAAGAGAACGTGTCGAAAGCGCTCGAGCAAGTGAAGCAAGCCGACCACAAAGCCAAGTACTGCGTCTGTTCGCGCTGGAAACTCATGTGCTACGGCGGCTTTGGCGTCTTGATTGCGTTGATCGTCTTGGGCGTCATCATTGGCCTTTCGTGAGCATCGTTACCTCCATGCATGCAAGTCTTTTTAGCGTAATCTCATCAACAGCAGCAGCAACACACTATAATTGGAGCGACGTCAGTCAACTTGTATCGTTGTGGACGATCGCCTTTGCTCTGTATGCGATCGCTTGCTTGTCGGTGACTGTGTCGCATGGATACATCGGTTCCATACTACTCCACGCAGCATTTGCTTTTCGAGCTATTGGCTATTGACGGTGATGTGGAGGTCACAGCAAATGATGGGATCGAGTTCAGTAGTGCGGTGGATTTGCGAACGTATTGGTGTCTGCGTCGTGGATTGGTAACTTGGCGCGCTAAGTGCGTCGAGCGACAACGGCGGTGGTGTCTCTGTTTATCCCTCCAGCTACTTGTTGTGCGCACGAACGGGTGCATCGAGGGCACTAACAAACTATATAGACATATAGTCATTCGAGTTTTATACTGAACTGCTGTAGTACAGCAAGAACTTGCGTACATTGAGTACACCAAGCGTTGCGGAACGTCTGGAGCGCTTCGAACGCTGCTGCGATCGTCGGGAACGCACGTTCGTGCAGCAGCTGGTGGACGGCACGGTCGACTGCAAAGTGCGCAAGCATGCTCGTGTGGTCAAACAGCACGTCTTCCAAGATCATC